>VDFB02084862.1:43864-160029 GCA_007258455.2 Sequoia sempervirens
GGTCGAGGATGAATTATTTATGAGGAAGCACAATGGGTTAGGAAAATGTGATGAGATTTTGATTGGGACAGTGTTTTGTCTTTTAGTTGCTATAGAGGTGAAGGGGCAGTCAAGTACTGTCAAAATAGAGGATGATAGGTCTGATAGGATAGTGGTATTTGGGGTAGAAAGTTCTAGGACAGTGATGAAGACAAACAATGGAATGAAACAAGATGAATGGAAAGGACAAGTGAACAAGTTTGAGAATGCAATAAGATGGAAAAAATGGACAGTCAGAGATAGAGTTGGAAAAGGATTGGTTGCAGGTGCCAAGGAAAATTTTACATCAATCTCAGATAGTGGAAAGGTCAGAGAACACTCAATGGATCAGTTTGTAAGAATGGGGCAATATGTAGGTGGTAAACATATCAAGAGTAGAAAAGATGATGTTAGTCTTCAATATCTAACTCAGTGAAAAGGATTACCAGGTGACGGAACTTTGAAGATCAAGGAGGTACAGCGTTCAGGTGTGGACAAGTTACCATTTAAATTCCAAGGAACATGGAATCTTTTCCAGGCCAGTTGTATGGTGCAAGGGCACCAAGGCTATTGTGCAATTTTGGTTAAGTAGAGTCTAAAGTTGGTGTTTAGGTGTTAGAGTTTTGTTTGTCATGCAATAGTGTCTCGGTAGACCATTTATAATGTAATTTTCATCCTTGAGGTCGGTTTAGAGTCTATTTGGTCATATTTTGCAATTTTGTAAATGTCATGTTGAAAAGGTGAAAAAAAATGCAACTTTTGGAATGCAAACGGTCAAGGAAGTTTAAAATTCAGTTGGAAGTCATTGAGTTTGGTAAAAACAAGTTTAAAATGCCTCGTAAATGCTTGATGGAGGGTTGGAGATTCTGTAGGTGAAGAACAATCAATAAAATTTCTTGTTTCCTCTGCATTTCTGTATTTTCATCATCATAGTCTGTTGTTGCAGGGTTTGTATGAACCCATACTAAAAAAATTGGGTTAAAATTTGTTTTTTATTTGGAAGAGACATGTGTTAGGAGTAATTTGGCTTTGGAATGATCTGATTTCATTGAGGAATAAAGTTTTTATAGCTATTTTTTTGTAGGTGCTTTGTAAATTAGGGTTTGTGGTTTTGAGAGTATTAAAATGAAGAATTAGACCATTACACCAGATGAATCAAGTTATAAATTGGTGGAATGGAAATTTTAGGAGTATATTTTGATTTAGTATGGGTGGCTTGAGCAGGGGAGGCAAGTTGAAAGGTTTGACCTGTGATGCCCTAGTTGGCAATTTGAAGAGTTTTTGGTGAAATTTAGAGGTTTAAGGGTGATAAAAGTGGAGAACCCTTGGGGCATCAAAATATGAAGGTTGTTTAAGCATGTTTAGGTCATTTTAAGCATGTTTGATGCTTTGTCAAGGTGAGACAAGTTGTGGAAGTAAGATTTTCAAAAAACCCTTCCTAAACTTGCTAAAAGTGAGGGTTTGTTGGTTAGGTGTCTTGGAGAACATTTCTCTGAGTAAATATTCTAGATTTTGAGGTTTTGGAGGTGGGATAATGACTTTCCATTGAGTTTTTTGGTTGAGAGAAAATTTTACTGGGTTTTTCTTTGTAAATATGGCCTAATTGGCCTATTGGGACAACGTAATTGCATGATTTTGGAGGAGTTGGTCCAAAGTGATGTATTGAGTTCTTGAGTTATGTTTTGTAAGGGGTTAAAATGTGTCTAAAAAGGTGAGTGGTTTATGTGTTAGAATATATTCTTGCAAGATAAGTTCACATAACTAGGTCTATAGACCTACAAGTGAAAACTAGGTGAAACTATGAAGAGTTGGTGTGATAGATTTTAAAGGGTTGCAAAGTTGTTTCTAAGGGCTTAAATTGTGATTAATGAATGATTTCCTCCCTTCTCTACATCACTCTTCTCTCAGCTCTTTGTGACCTGGAGCCTTGATGTGGTTGGTCCCCCTCTCTTACATTTTTGGTAAACCCAACGTGAACCATTTTGGTTTCGTCTTGCAGTACTAAAAGTTCCTTTCCTCGTGTTCTAGGAGCATTGTAGGTATGAGCGTTGTGGGGATTTTCACCTCGTGACTCAACCTATGACCCCTAGTAGGCATAGTTGGAAGGTTTCGTAAGTGTTGCGTGCTAAAACCTACATTGGGTCAATATCCTATTATACAACCTTTGGGGGGCTTTGTGAGAGTATCGTTCATTGCATGCGATGGACTCTTTTTTGCATCAACCTATCCCCTTTGTGTAGCCTGAGTAGTGGTACAAGTATAACCTTCACCTCACATGATCTTCCGATGGGCTTTAATAGGGAACCATCTCCTCTCTACATCCCTGCATGAATCAATGAGAACACTGTAGCAAGTGTTCTTGTTGATTTGACATCTCAAGTGAATATCATAACTGAGGAGATCATGCTAATTAAATTTTTGCATAAAGATGGGTATGATACACCTGTGAGCACCATCTGCATGCACAACGAACTTTCCATACCTCCTTTTGGTAGTATTGTTTTATTAGTTCTTGTTGGACCTAAATCCATAAATCTTTTGTTTGATATAATCTCATGGTTTGAACTCTTCAGAGTGAAGTTGGGTATCCCCTGGTTAGTAGCTATGAATTTAGTTCCCTTGGTTGTGCATAAGTGTTTGAAATTCATGTATGAGGGTTCTGTACATGTGATCTACAACACTGGCTATAGACCATCGGTTGAACGTGGTAGTTATTCCTTAGATTACTTTTAGCTTGCACCCATTGGTCCTCTTCCATTTAGGAAGGACCTCTTGTACTAGACTTATCAAAAGTACAAGAAAGGGAGCTTAACGCTAAGAGTGAGATACCCTCCATCACCTTATGTTGTTTCACATAGGGCTTGCTTAAAAGCTGATAATGATGCCACTAAGGTAGATAGAAGGGAAGAAGAGAAGCACTTTCGAGATCCTTCTTCTTCCTCTTTCGTTGTTCAACCTAATGCTCCCTCTTGCCCCATTGTGGCACCATTAGATTTTGTTTCGCGTTTGCGAGAGAATCTTATGGTGCCTGCTTGGTGAAAGCCTAAGCATCCTGCGTTTGAGCTTCCTCTTTTGTCCACAGAGCCTAGGCCTGTTCGATATGACAAAAATAAAGTTCCCCATGGGGAATCCTCTACGTCCTAGCCTCTACAGCCTCCTACTACTCTTGCTCCAAAAGTAGTAAATGGGAAGAGGCCCATTGTCGAGGCACTAGAGTCGACTACCCCCACTGTTTCTCAACCTGCTCCTCTTGCTCCCATTCAGGAGCATGTCCCTCCACTGGAAACAACTGTGGTGGACACTCCCATGGCTAAGCAAGAGTCTTCCGCTCCTTCACAACCTTCAGCCTCTAGCTTGAAGAGTCACAAAAACCACCTTGTACGTGAATGTAAGCGCTAATGAAAGGCTCTCATAGCTAAGCAGACTACCTTGCAAAGGAAGGAAGGGGAGATGACTGCCCCTACTTTAGGGCCTCCTACTACATCCTCCTCTCTTCTCCACTTTGCTTCCATTCAACCGAGCTCTATATTACTTCTGACTCCTGTTGTGAGTGCCCCTGACCCCAAAAAGGTGCAAGTGTTCATCACTCCTTCAGTTGAGTTGCCCTTGTTGATGTCCCTTTCGGACATCCCGCCTTTCTTGAAACCTGTGGATATGCTGAATACTTCAGTGGTGTCTATTGTGATTTTCTCCTCCTCCTCTTCCTTTGTGCCTCTTGCTTCGTACGTGGGGAGTTCTTATCCCCCAATGAAGTATAAGATGGAAGATGGCCCTTCCAGTAATGGAGGGCATAAGAGGAGCCCACCCTCTCCGAAGGGTGGTCCTGCGTTGGCCTATTTTGTCTTAGTGATGGAACCAGCCCCAACTTCCCCTAGGTTCGTCACCACTCCCTAGTCACTCAGTGAGTCTAGCGGTGGGTCTCAGACACAACCCTCTCCATCTATTGAGGTACAAAATGGCACTCCAGTGAAGTGCATGTTTAACTCTCTGGATGAAGTTCTGACCTTGTCAACAATCTTTGCAAAATCGCTAACCATAGTTCCACAAGAGCTGAGTGGAGATCTTGTGGGGCCTTCTTCCTTAGCCCTTGTTGCGGGAGGTTCAGAAGCTCCTCCCTTTAATATTCCACCACTGCAAGCTCATCCCTCTTCCCCTTATGATGATCTAGAGTGGGAAGTGGATGACCTCTTGGTCGATGAGTGTTAGGGGGAGGCCTCTTCTTTATCTTTAGATTAGAAGTGTGTGTGTTGTGATGTGTTCCCTCGTACTCGTGCTATGTGTTCCTAGAAGACCGTTGTCACCCTTGTTGGTGCTTGGATACAAGAGTAGTTTTTTTGTCATAAACCTTCTTCTATTTGTATCATCATCCTTCCTCTGTTATGTGCTTTGATTTTCAGAAAATTGGAGATGATGCAAAGTGTTGGGGGCATTTAGGCTTCCCTTCCATGTTGACCCAAATTTTTATTTTTACTTTGTCTTCTCGTGCATTCTTCACATGGTTTGATATAGTAGGGGGTTGATGACAGTTCATTTATATACTATTATTACACTTATATATATATATATTTATGAGCAGTTCTAATCCTGAAATATCAGATCACCCCTGTGCCCTTCGTTTATGATTATTTCTTCTTTTCTCTTTTCTTATCTTTTTCTCTTCTTTGCTTGAGTTGTCCCTTTCATGTGTGACAACGCCATTTCTATGATGCTATGATTTTCATAAAATGTATTCATTGCCAAAGAATTTTTTTATGAAAATTCTCGTGAACATTTCTTTTTCAAAAGCGCATTCACAACTAGGACCCCTAACCAAAATGTGTTTCCTTCTTCATGGGTTTGTAAAGAAAGAGCTTGAGAACATTCCTTCAAGGTGGGAGCAACCTTTACCTTCCCCTCACAAATGGGAATTTTGTTCCTTTCGAATTCCTTGATGAAGTGAACATATTTCAGAAGGATTCCTTGATGATGAATCTATTTGAGAAAAAATGTCTCTTTGTACTTTTGAACAATGTGTCCCTTGGGTGGACCCTTTTCTTATGCTGGGTTCCTGAGGGACCCCTTTGAAAACCTTCCAGTTTGCTAATGATCTGCGTGATTGTCTACTTTATTGCCTATGTGGCCACTTTCTTTCGGACATGCTTCATCTACGGGTAAACATGTCGCTTTGCAGGTGCGCCTATGAAGCTGCTTTCTAATTAGACTTTGCGAAGTATCCTCCTTTGGATTTCCTCCATGAAATAGGTCTTGGGGAATGCCTTCTTGTACAGGTCTGCAGGCTTGTAAGGCACTTTCATCTGGGTTTCCTTCATGTGAGAGATCTTAGGGGATACCTTCTTGCAAGTCTGCAGGTCTGTAAGGTGCATGCTTCATGGGGCTTCCTTCATGTGACAGATCTTGGGGGTTGTCTCCTTGCAAGTCTGTGAGCCTATGAGACACTTTCATCCTGCGGGATTTATCCATCATTGGTCTAAGGACCTTCGGTGTACCTTGTGCATCTTCATAGTTCTATGGGCTATGAAGTCTTTTGTTCCAGCCTGTGCTTTCGAGCTCACCAGATCGCAATTTTCTTCCTCGACGGTTTAGGTATACATCTCTAACCCTACTAACTCTTTGATCTAATTTACCGAATCACTCATCAGTACTCGTGCTCGCTAAAGTGGGGACAAAATGTATAGGAGTGAATTTGCACCCCTAATGCAAATTCCCCTTTCACATACCTTCACCTTAGAAAATCAAATCTGAAGGAAAAATTCCACATCACCCAACTACCTTCCTTCCACTTGGTATTTGTCTCTTGTGTTGGTGAGAGAATATTTTTCAAAGACATGCGCAAAACACACTTATGTCCCTGACAGATTCCTGCATTTGAAGTTGGCAGAGGTGTTACACATTTGATTGGGGTTGATTTGTAACGTCCCTCTTCCACCAACCAACTGGGAAAAAATGGTAGATTCTTCCCACTCCTTCAAACTCATCCATCTTCATCTCATTTCATCCTCTAGCAATTCTCTTCCAATCTCTTCACAAGCTCTTGTATCCTTCTTTCACATTCTCAAGCATTTTCAACATTCTCTTCACTCTTTAGTAGCACTTCAACACTCCATTGCAGCAACAATACTTCATCAACTCCCAAAGCAAGTGTGAAGCAAGCCATAGCAGTGTGGGCTTAGAGTTTTGCGAGACCTCCCTTCATCACAGTCGAGGTTGTGGTGACCTTGCCAAGTCCACTTTCTCCTCCATTGGCTAGTGAGCTTTTGGGTGGAGGTGGTAATGTTTCACTCCTCTCCTTTGTGATTTGGTTGATTAGCACTTTATTGTTTTGTAATGTTTATTGCATCTTCTACTTTCTTTACTTCTTTATCACATATTTCTCTCTTGTTGCTATTTGGTTGTCCATGGAGGTGGAAACACCAAAACGGGGGTCTGACGAAGGCAAACCCCTATACAACCCCAACAATTTTTTGCTCTTTCTTGTGTGTAGGTGGATGTACATTTGGAGCTAGCTGGCGAACTGGCATCTTGGTGAGATCATCTTCATTACTCTAGCCTTCATCTATCTACCTTATCATCTTTGTTTGTACTTTTCATACTTTATTATTCTATTTTTCTCATTCTAGAATAGTTAGCTAGGCTGTTAGTTTGTTTTTTGGTAGTTTATATTGTACTTTTTGTCCTCTAGCCATATGGACGCTGGCATGCCTGAGAGACGCTAGCATGTCGCGCTATTGTCCTAGAGTTGCATTTTTGTCCTCAAACAAAGAGCTATCTGAGGTACAATATTGACTCCAAAAACCAGCTCACCTAGCCTAAACTTGGATTTCGGGTCTAAAGGGTGATTGAAGTACTTTATAGTCCTCATCATTCTTGACCTCTATTTGAAACATCCCTTTAGAATGAGGTAAGTTAGGGCAGCCCTCCGCTCTCAGCTCTCCATGACCTGGAGCCTTGACGTGATTGGTCCCCCTCTCTTACATTTATGATTGCTTTTCTTTGTTCAAAATACAACACCAAACTAAATTACATAATTAGCTAAAATGCTATACAAACGTGCATTAGAGATTGATAGCCAAATGTCCTTGAAAGTGTTATAGATTTAGGGTTACTCTTAAAAGATAACAATTACTTATGTCTACACAAGGAAGAATACTATATTTTTTCAATAAGACATGTGTTGCCAAAATGTAAGAACACATGACCAACATTAAACCTAAAAAAAGAAACAGATTATCAAAATACAATGAGAAAGATATTTTTTTTACAAGATCAATGCATTTTTTTTACTCAATTAATATTATGAACTTAAGAAAATGAGAAAAAAAAGAGATTCAAAGGACATTAAGCTTGTACAAACCACACTATTTGGATTTGGTCATTTATATCTATCCTTTTATCTTTTAGGAGTTTTCAAATTATTTGCATGCCAAATTTTATCCCACATTATATCCCTTTGTGGAGGATTACAATTTTAAATCTTCATATCGTTTAATCCAATGCATAAGGGGTTCATAATTATGTCAAGAGGTGTTCCTATATTGATAACACGGACCTGGTGTAAACACAAACTTTCCAAAAATTGAAAAATTGACGTGCACATGACGAATGAATGAATGCATGGAAGTATGGCATGGAGAATGAGATGTTCATCATGGTATTTGAAATGGTAGGTATCACATGAAAATGAACTGGTTTGTAGTGGAAGAATCGCCTATTTTTTTAAAACAATATTGGAGACTACACCATTAACAATGTCACACATTTCGATTTCTGCAGAGGCATTTTGAATCAAGTATGCAATTCACTTTGATTAAGCAACTTGACGGAGTGTTAATACCACTTCTAAATATTTCTGGTAGAACATTACATATTTTGTTTGCATGTTTACCAGGTTTGTTGCATGGGATATACTTGAACCCATTTGGGCATATCTTACTTTCATCACACTTTTGAGACTTTGTTTCTTTGAGGCATTGTGTGAAATGTTTTGATCTTCTATTGCGTGAAAATCTGGTATCGGGATAAACAATTCATGTGAAATGCTAGAGATATAAACAAATTCTTTATTTGAAATGCTAGAGATATAAACAATTCATGCATACTTTACTTATGGTGTATCTATGCAATAGAAAACACTTATATTCACAATTACCTACAAAGAAATTCTAATTTGAAACCCATGTTTAGAGAATTCTTGCATTTTCATTATATGTATCTAATCTTATTGTGAATTAAAGTCTTTAGAGGGTTTAAATTTAGATTTTAAAATCATGCAATCAAATTATAAATGTGTGTCATATGAAAGAGATTATCTTTGTGTTGTGATCTTAATATGCTTATTTTCTTGTTCTTCGATCTACATGTGCTCATCTCTTATTTCCATGCTTGGTATTATATTTTCCTTTACTTGCATTGCAATAAATTTACTTTATTATTCTTGTAAATGGTAAATTCTTGCTACAACAACTTGCATTGCCCCATTCTAGATCTGTAGATGTTTATTTCTCTACCCACGGCTTGCATGTGCTTAACATAGTTATTGCAGTCGATGAATTGAATCATGACCTGAAAAAAAAGTATTTGCAAACATTATTCATAAACTTTAAGAGCAACACCTTTAGAAAAGACTCTTGTAAGCTTTGATCAACTTTTGACAATAATTTTGGAATCCTAGTGTGATTATTTATATTTTTCACAAACATACTTTGAATGCTGACACATATAATGCTTAAGATTAGAAATAGCAGCAAGATAGTTGCACATAGCTATTTTCTTTTAATCCATAAGACTATGCTTCTATTCAAAAAAATAGTTTACTTAAAATTTATTATAGTCCTTATTCTACAATTAAATTAGTATCAAATGAAGAGTAAATTACAATTCATTATAATCCTTATTTTACCATTAAATTAGTATCAAATGAAGAGTAAATTGCATTGAAAGATACATTTTTAGATTGTTGCAGAGCATACTTTCCTTAAAATAAAGAATCTATGTGACCACTAAAACCTACTTGATGAAGTAAATGGTCTTAAAATGCATTTCAAATTTAATATTAAACATAGTGAGAGTAAGCTTTTATGGCTAATAAAATATTAAGTTATTTATTTGTAAGTAATAGTAATATTTAGTTTAATAACATTTTGTTTCCACAGTCCATGATCATTAATAATCAAGATTTCTGGATAAAACTGTGTGCGATTTTTTCAATCAACGTTTCGGATCATACTCCATGATCCATCATCATGTCTCTCTCTATCTGCTAATCATCCTGATGATGGATCATGGAGTATGATCCGAAACGTTGATTGAAAAAATCGCACACAGTTTTATCCAGAAATCTTGATTATTAATATTTAGTTTTTCAATTCATTTTGTTAATTAGTTATTAATAAGTCGGTTTTGAACCAATTAAAAATTATAATCTTATTCTCTTCAAATATAATTCATTTTTTAAAAAGTGAATGTGTTAAATATTTAATTTTAAAATTTGTAAAAATTATTTTTCTTGAATTGGTTAAGAAGTTTGGGGTGTTGTGGGAAAATTTGTAGAAAGCAAGATAAACTATTTTTTTAATAGTTTTTTAAACATGATTTTTCATTTATTTGCTTTATAAAGTTATTTCATTAAAGCTTTCTAAAATAAATAAATGTTACTAGTTTTTAGAATGATTTTCTTAATGTATGTAATTGTTATTTTTTTATTAAAAAATCATAAAAAAATCAATTAGCTATTTTATAGAGATTTGGATTCACTATTAAAAGTAATAAAATAAAATTTAAATTAAAGCACATCCATAAAATGACATATAATCTTTCAAAGAATTTGATTTTATAATTAAAATAAAAATTTAAATTAAATCTTAAACTATTTGATATTACCACTTTTTTATTTTCCAAATTTTATTAACTTCAAAACATATATAAACACAAATAAAAATTAAATTAAAATAACTAAAATTATTATAATTATTAATTAAATTATAATTCTAATCCTATTATTATTAATTCTTATAATCCTAAAAGAATTATAATTAGGATTAGAATTAAGAATAAGGTAAAAATTATGGTTAGAATTATTTAAAAATTAAAATCAATTAAAAATAAAATATTACTAATAAAAATCACTAAAATATGATTAATAGTTATAATGCTTCAAAATTTTATTCATCTAATATCTTTATTTCAAATCTTATTGCCAATATTAATTCATAGATTTTTTTTGTTATGTCACTCTACAATTCTTTATTGTTAGGGTTAGGGTTACAACTATAATTATGGATAGTGTTACGACCATAATTAGGGTTAGAGATAGGTCTAGGATTAGGATAATAGTTTAGAATTTTTTGTTAGGGTTAGGGTTAGGTTTAGGATTAGAGTTAGAGTTAGCATGTGAATTAGGATTAGAATTAGGTTATTCAAAGAACTAATTAACAATACTAAAACACTATAATTAACAAAACTTACATTTATTTTTATTCACATTAGTAAAACTTACATTTATTTTTCAAAATCTAGAAAACAATAATTACAATACTATAAAGGCAAGTACTAGCCACATGCGTGACACTTGTTAAAACTTCAATTATTATAGAATAATTCTATTTTCGATTATTTTTATAATTTATATAGTAAAATGAATTTCAAAATTAAAATATAAATTAAAATTTATAGAGTGTGAGAGAGAAAGTAACTTGATTATTCATTTTTTTTTGAGATGCCCCCAAGGGGGGTCCCCTTTAGCTTAGAGCCAAGGATTGAGGGGTATCCATTCCACCAAAATCCGTCTGAGGCATGATCTTAGCCTCATCCCTTTTGCATCGAGGCTTTTCACTCAAAAAACTTGATCCCTAGTGGGCTCATTCCAAACCTTACAACTTTACCAGTAGTCATTTCAGCCAACAATCCAAGGATAACACGTCCCTAGGGAGTTATACTCAGATTCACATGTCATTTGATTAAGGATATGATAATTCACCTTTAAAACCTCTTTAGTGTACCTATTACATACTTAAGAGTAAAATAGATAGAGAGAGAGAGAAAGGAAATAACAAGAGAGAAATAGAGAGGAAAACAAGGAGATACAAGACATAAAAAGAGAAAAAGAGATACAAAAATAAAAGTATGCATATAAAGGAATAAATATAGAGAGACAAAGAGAGAGATGGAAAGAGAGAGAAAGAGAGAGAGAAGAGGAGAGACATATAGATATAGTCACATAGAGAGAGAGGGAGAAATATAGGGAGAGAAAAATAGAGAGAGAGAAGTGAGAAAAAAGATAATAAAAAATATAAAGATAGAGAGGGAGACAAGGCTATAAACAGAATCTCCCTCTTTATCTTTCCATATATCTTTATATATATCTCCCCATATGTATCTCTCCCTACCTCTCTCTATATATCTCCCCCTCTCTAACCATTCTATATAACTTCCTATCTCTATCTTTCTATCCCTTCATCTCTCCCCCTCTCATCCTCTCCCTCTTTCTATCTTTATTTATCTCTCTTCCACTCTCTCTCTCCATTTCCTTCTCCATCTCTATCTCTATCTTCCTCTCTATTTCTCTCCCTATCTCTATCTCCTTGCCTTTCCTTACATTGTAAAAAAAGATCAAAATTTTCCTAATTGGCCTTCCACAGTTCTTCAATGTACCCATTGCACACCAAGATGCAGTTGCTAGTTATTAATATTATAAATAAATATTGGTATTGGCATTTAATATTGTACACCTTCTATGGTTCTGTTATGCTCTCCACAAAATTGTTGATGCGAAAGCACAGGAAAACAATGGGGACCACATTGTAATAATTTATTTATAACATATGATATAAATATATTGTAGTATATTAAACATTATATAATTTATATATTATAGTATATTGTATTACATATACTATAGTAGATATGTATGAATACTATAATATATAAAATGTTGATAACTACTTTTAATATCATTATTATTTTTTATATCATAAATAAATATTGGTATTAGCATTTAATATTTTAATATATACAATAAATATAATGTAAACATAAATATATTATAGTATATTATAGCTAAATATAGTATATTTAATAATATAAAATAAATTTATTTAAGATATTATATATATATATAAAATAAACATTATAATATATCAAGTAATATAGATTATTATATTAACATAAATAACATAATATTATTTATTCATATCATATATTAATATTTATATTAATAAATATACTATATTATAATATTAAATATAGATATTATTGCAATCCATGTTATAGTCAAATAGAAATAACATTATAAACAACCTATGAAAACTATTATTCTCAAAATCTTGTGGCATGCATACACGTAGCAAAAGGGGCCGACTTGCTTTTTCCCAAACAAGAAAGCTTTAGATGTTATTTAAATTATTGATAATAAATCTACATTATAAAAATATTACAAATTAATTTTATTAATCATAATATCATAAATAGTCATATTAAATAACTTCCGACACGTGCCATCATTTCATGCAACCTATACAACACACTCTTCGAAAGTTCGCTGATGCCCTGAAATTAGTCTAGATGCTTGAGAGACTCGTACATATTGCACAACTCCACAAGCCTTTTTCTCTTCATCTGAAATCCTAACACGGAAGCGCAAAAAGAGGTACACACCATTTTTATACTACTAACTTAGAAGACCATAATTCCACATGTCCAGAATTTGCTTTTCAATGTTAGCACCTAGGGAAAAAGGATGTAGAAGGTATTATAAAACAAAATTACACAACCACAAGACATATCAAGTAATATGGTATGTTGAGCTGAATCACACACGTTGCCTTGATTTAATGACACAACTTAATTAAAATGCAATTTGGATAACTAGTCAATAGCAAAACATAACGAGAACACAAGGATTTAAGAAGGCTTATTTAGGTTTAAAGCAAAGGCATAAATATTAGAAGATTTCTATGATCAATTTTCACACTATAGTTCACACAATTAATGAACTTCAAAATCCCAAAGACTGAAGAAAGCTAGATAGCCATCAAATTTTAAATGTATCATGAAATAGCATATACAACAATCAAAATTAGAAATCGTTTGATCTGTTTCTAGTAGTACAAATCAAATTTTGTCTTCAATTCAATAAGAAAATAATATAGATAATCCACACCATCAAGGTGCTAATACCATCACCACACCACTTTATCTTTATTCAAGAAGAGTATTTCTCTATATTTATTAATATAATTTCATGTGTTAGTGTTAGAAGTTGTTCTTTTCAATTTGTTCTCTTCAATTCCAATTCTCTTATCCCATGATCAACAATTTTAACTTTATCTTTTAGATCATCCATGATATTAGTTAATAAAACATTACTCGTATACTAGTAGTCAATGATGCAATCAAATATCTCAAATTCTGATGGCTTTCTCTTATGCTCATATAAATATAATACTAAGTGTCTGTAATGGTAAGTAGGAGTGAATTCTAATGTCTCAACACATTAAGGTTCATCCACAACCCATGGAATATAAATATTGAATAGTAGGTGTTGGTGGTTTTTAATTCTCAACTAAATCTTATAGATAACCTATGGTTTTGCCACTTCCAATTGCCAATTATCTAAAGGGATTGACCAGCGAAAAGTGAAAGTTGAAAGAAGTTTCCCTCTACACTTTGGGCTCTATGAAACCCAGGAGGGTGATCCCTTACAATGTAATTATGATCTCCTTTTCCAATTTATCTCATACATTGTAGATAATAGATATATTCTCATATAATTTTCTTGATAAATGAAGAATTTAGAAGATCTAGCAAATACTTTAAAGCATTCGACAATCTAAAGAGAGAGAATATGAAATCACATGAAACTTCTAGAAATAAGTCCAAAGTTGAAATAAAACTTTGTGATTATTCTTTTAAATGTGAGAGATCCTAGGGTTGCAACTTCAAACACAGATTCTAGATCAGTGCCTTAACCCAGGGCACAAAGTCAAATAAAATGCAAACTATATGGTATAATAGAATTTCATCTAAGCATTATAGAGATCTACAACATTGCATTACAATATCATACTTGAAATCCTTAACCAATTCTACTTATCAAATCCTCACACAATGTTGCACAAGCCTACACTTCTATTAAAACATTTGACCTATTATTTGAATAAGAGCATCAATAGAAGCACACATACACTAGGAGAACAATGAAGACAAATCAAATGATCTTTGATCAATTTCATTTATAATTTGCATAGAGTATAATATAGAAGAAACCTGGCTTTAGAATTGATTTTGTGTTCATTCAAATGCTAGTATTGTTATACAATCATATCAAAAAGCAAAAGATGCAGACTCAACAACCTAAGAAAAAACTTGAACTCTATTCTTTGTGTTACATTACAAAATTCTCCAAGAGATCAATCATCTTGTGCAAATGGCCTTGAATTCCATTTTATAAGACAAGGGAGCAACAAGCTTCGAGACATTTACACATGTCATATTTTCATTTGACAAACAATGTTACATTTCAAAAAGTGAGCTCAACTGCTCGTGGACATGGAATATTCTAAGGACAAATACAATTTTATTTGCCTGTAACAATCTTTGTCCCTCCAAAAAGTGTATGATATTGATATCTGATTCTTTTCCACTCCTTTTCTTCATTCTTCTTGATGTGAACACAAGAATTTTAGTTGGAAAGTGAAGACAAAAACCCCTTTGTTGTCATTGTTGAAACTGTTTGGGAATGTTGAATGTGCATAAAAGACAAAATGTGTCCACATCACCAGGAGCAAGCTCTACAAGTTAGGGATCTCATTATACTTCTTATCCCATGTGTCATAATCTTCCTCTAAAGGCTAGTTAAAAGCCATGAACTCATCCAATTTGTTTCTATATGGGCCATACCTTTTTACAACTTGGTTGACTTCGTTATCAAAATCCTCCAAAAACTTACTAGTGAGTAACAATTTATCCATATTATTCTTCAACGTATCAATATCAACATCCCCACCATCACAAACTAACTGGGCCTCTATAGCAATGAAATCATCCATTTGCGATCTCCACTACTCATATGTCTTCACAAATCCATTACTATCTAGAATGTCTGGCAAGAAGCCAAGATCACTGTCTTCAAATTGTTGGAGCATCTCTCTAACTTTCTTCTCCATGGGATCTACCATCCCATTGTAATTAATGATTCCCTTTACCATTTTATATGCAATGACTATCTATCCTGGCTTATTGAGTAACTCATGAGTAGACCCTTTAATCATGCCATCCAATGCACTAATTCTAGGCATCCATAACTACATCAATGGGACTACCACTGATCTATCTCTTTCAAACATGCTAACTACATCAAACAATAAATAATAGTTGGAGTGGACATTTTTCACCATTTTTATTGCTTTCCCCATGCAAAGTTCAAGTACATTAGAGACAATGAGCACATTATTTTCTTCATATAGCTCAAACATTTCCTCATATGCTTTCAACTATTGAATCATCTCTTTCCTACTAACTATTTTCTTTGGGGGAGGAATGGTATGAACAAGCTCTACTAATAGCCTTTCCTCATAAACAACAATCGCCATAGATGGTGGGGGAGGTGATTGAGTTAGAGGAGGTGATGGAGAAGAAGGAAAAGGGGCAGGTGAGTGCAAGATCATGGGGGTCCAAAAAGTGGTGATATGACCTAAAAGTGGCTAATGACATTTTTTCTATCCAAATTTGATGAAACGAAAATGGTTTATTGATAAAATTTTATTTTTCCACCAATATACAATATGACTTATTTTGAATTAAATAGATAATTATTATTGATTTTCTACATGCATTCTAACTAAAGTCCTGATTGATAGGTTGATTGAAAAACATTATATTTCTTAAACGATTTCACATTTTTTGAATTTGAAAGATGTGGCACATTTTATGCTTCCCATACTATAGGATTAAAAAAAATAAAAAAATTGAATTTCATAAATTTTTGACCAAGTTATGGTGGTTAGACAAACAAGTTTTAATATTTTTAAAAAAATTCTAATAAAAAAACACAACTAATTATTTAATTGCAAAAAAATTATAAAAAAACATGGCACATCTAAACATGTGTCTTCTAATTATATTAAAACTTTCAAAAAAAAAAAATTTTTTTTTTCTTGTACTTAGGTTGGTTAGACATACACCTACTTTTTATTTTTTTCCTAAAAATTTAGTACTATTGTATTGAAATTTCAAAATTTCACCAAATAGATTTACTTTTTCCCAAAAGAGGACTTGTATCTTAGAAACTACATTCAATTTTCTATAAATTTTGTTCTTACATTATTTTCAAATTATTTTAATAACTTATTCAAATATTTATGTCAAGTTACCTAATTCTATTTTTCTCAATCTTCATTGCCACTTAAGGGCCTAGTTTGGACTCCCATGATCCTGCACTAACCCGGGCAATTGGTTGCACTAGTTGCTAATTTTGCAACATCTCTACTATTAACTCCAGTTCTACAAGCCTTTGTTTATCCTTGTTATATTCAATTAACAAGTCATTGTATTTATTTTTCTTTGCATCATATTTCTCCTACAGTGACTCAATAGTGGCCTTGGTGAATTTTGCAACATTAACAACCAATGTGGTTGCCTCCACTGTTAAAGTGTCAGAGACTCTCTTAATGATGAGACCTCCTCTTAAGTCTCATGCAGTCTCTACTACTATAGGCGTATTAGAATTGGGGGCCAAAGCCAAAATTGAAGGGGTGTCCCAATGTGGAAAGTAGATCCTTGTAATGCACATAGAGCTTCCTCATCTATGGAAAAAAATTGTGAGTCATGTTTTCTCACAGTATCAAAGGAAATGGTAGATGTCATATCCCATTCTGGCAGTAAGAGTAAGCCACTTTCTTTCACCAGTCTTCTCCCTTTTTCAAGGGTCAATTCTTTCTACTTGGCCTTCATTTTTGCAACTACCCTTGCAAATACAACTTCCTTAGTTAGTTCTAGAGACTTGGCCCATTCTTCCCACACTCTGCTCTCAAACTCATCTATTTTAGTTCTCCAAAAAAATTCCTTGAACACATCAATTTTGACAAATGCATCATTTTTCATGAATTTTATGCATGTCTTATCCCTTATGTCATATGCATTGTCCAAACTTGTCAAAACTAAATTTTTCAACCTATTCTGAGGGGCTTCTAATTCCATCTCCCTCTGAGGTGATTTCATATTCTATTTTATTTCATTAGTGATGACTACAACCTCATCATCAGAATTCAGAGGGTAGTCAACAAGTCTTGTTGCTTCAATTTTCCTCCTTATTGGAGAAGACTCCCTTGGAGATGAATCTAGATCTGTGACATTCTATGGTGGTGATGGTGGCATATGAGGGACAGGGGATGAGGCTCTTGACTCCTTAGATTGGGTAGGAGTAGCCTTAGTTTTTTCTTTCATGAAAATCCCCTTTGGTCTTCTTGTGAAGGCATATTGTTTCTTTGGTGGCTGATAAGTGGGCCTCTCCTCAACCATAGGGGATTTCCCCTTATCTCGCTCTTCTCTTTGCTCCTTAAGTTGCCCAACAACCCTGTCAAAATTTTGAAAAATGGCCTCAATTCTGAGAGTAGGGTCCTCAATATACGCATATGTGCCTTTGAAGGTGGCATCCTTTTGTTGTTTTTCCTTTTCCAATTTCTCAAAGGCTAGCCACTTTATTTTTCTATCCTCAGCTTTGTTTAGATCAAACTCATTTTTGATAATATCCTTTGCATAATAAAAAGCATGCCAAAATTTACCTTTGTTAATCCTTATCCTTGATGCAGCTATAAAACCTTCAAGATCATGATTCCTAGGTCTGCAAGTCTTCATTTTTAGGGGGTAATCATTTCAAGAATGTTTTTCCACCCCTCCCTTGCCATAACAAAGTGTGAAAACACAATATATTAAGGGAAAAGAGATCCCTTCTTCTGGTTTTCTAGGTTTATGTCCTCCACTCTTCCCAACTACCACATAACCTCAAGAAAACCCACTCTGAGTGGCACAAACCTTGGAAGCACATGTGGGTTTTGGTTTGTCCCATACACCCTAAGGATGGTAAAATTATCATGCACAATGACATCTCCCAAATTGTGGTCAATACCTAAATCAAGCCTCCTTTCTTTTGGCCTTAGAAAATCATATAATTCTTTGGGGATTCTTGGTACATATTTTCCAAGTAACTTTTCAATGTTGCAAAAATAAGTTTGTGAATGACACAAAACTTGTTGCACAATCTTTATCGAGTAAGTGGGTCCACATTTGGACTGAGAGACTTTCTCCATTATCAAGGCCCAACTCTTTAGATCCACATGCCAAGAAAATGTGGCACAACAAAGAATACCACCAAAACCTTACACCACCATTTCCATCCTTGATAGTCACTAGTGCCTTTTGAATAGAAAAATAATTCTCCTCATTGACTAACATATTTTGTATTTTTGCAGCCATGAACATGAAGGCTATGGGTATCCTCTAAGGAGGATCAAGTCCTAGGATCTGGCATAGAGTGAGATAAGCCCTATAAAACTAAAACTCAAAACAATCCATTTTGAAAGGTTCCTTCTCTTTAGGCGTGAGCCTAATTGTACTTCTACCCTCTCCCTTCACCATGAACCTTATCAACACTGTCACTCTATATGTGCTTTTGTTCTTTTCATACTCATTCCTTAGTGCTTTCAGGTTAATATGTTTGGTTGCATTAGGGTTAAGTCTGAAAACCCTATAATTCCTTCTCAAGTCAACTTCACCATATCCACCCCAGCATGTGCTCTTACAACCTGAACATTTGGGTCATAATTTACAGCAACAACTTTGACTGGGTCTACATCTAGGTATATGTTTGGAACTGCCAACTTTCCTAGGTCTAAGTTTCATCCATTGCAACTTGGAACTTTGAAATTTTGTTTCCCATGCCAATATTTTAATAAATCCCAACCAACAACCTTCATATCAACATCTTTTATTGCAAAACGTTTATCCATAATACCCTTTTCTATGCCTAGGCCTTGCAACATCAGTTTTCCTATGTTTTTTTCCATTGTCAAAATAGGCAGTTGGGCTAATAGGTCTTCATGGAGGGATCTTTTGGGGGTGGAACCAAAAGCTTAATATTTTGGGTGACATTTTGGTAGCAATCGTGAAAACTAGGGTTTCTTATGATGTGACTAGGGTTTCAAATTAAGTGTAGACTATGCTAGGGTAATTCACAATGAAACAAGATGCAATCAACATAAACTAGGAAAATTTAAAACACATAGCAACCCTAGAACAACAATTCAACACTATAACTAGAAAGAGCACAAGATTCTATACGTAATTGAGTATAGTAGAGGTAATTTTCAACTTACAAATGTTCAAAAAGCTCATTCTACGCAAGGTTCGATCTCTAATTTCTTTTGAATACTTTGGTGAATGGGAATTATGTGTTGGTGTCTACTTTTATGGCGAATTGCAATACATTCAGGCATCTTGCATCTTGTCCGCCATTACTATTCCCTCATGTGAACTAGAATGGTTGCATCTACCCATTTTTTAAATTTTAAATTTGAGTCGTTGATCTGAGGATGATTTGTACCTTTAGATGGCTTAGATCGAGTCAATCAAGTTTGAAACATTTGACCTTTATTCACCTCAACATCAATCCAATAGAATTTCACCAAATGGAATTTTCCATCTCAAGTCATCCTAGGTCCCACTGCTCTTGGGGTCATCAAAAGAGCTTACATGAAAATTCTCTGCATCCCTACGCTCATGCACTGAGAAACAAATCAAAGGTTGCAAGATTGTGGGGAAATTAACCAAATGCTGCCACATATATAACTTGTGCACCTTGTAACTTCATATGTATGCACACACACTTAGGAAAAAAATTATCATATGTTTTATCCTTCTGCAATTTGAATGGCTGAGATTAAAACATCTAATCAAAGATCTGTTAGAAGACAGCCATGTGTATTTAGATACACACCTTTTACTCTTCAATATGTCACCTCAATACTATGTAAAATATTTCATTTAATTTAACTGATCATCTGACAGTCAATACTTTGCCACTTGGCATCATCCCGCACCCCCGCAATCAACCAAGGTCTTCAAAGACGGTCCATGTAGGATTGCGGGGAAAGGTCAAGATGATGCTAGATGGCACAATAAGAACCTTCAAACCATGATCCCACCATTTAGCTTTACAAAGAACCGCAGAGCCCATAGGACATGTGGCACCTTCTCGCTTTCCCACACTGACATTTTAGTGAATATTTTAGTCTATATAGGCTTGCAGGGACCAATGAATATTGATCACGTATCAAATGTGGGACCAAGCCACAACTTACTTAAGGGTTTATTTAGCATGTGCTCAAAGATATAACTTAAGTGAGTGCCACTTGCTATAGCGATACAAGACTTAAGACTTAGATTTAATTCAAACCTAGGGGACAAAACATTAGACATAATGCATAATTATTTCATAGCCCGCAAGACTTAAGAATAAAACAAATATTTCATAAGGCAATTAATAGAAAGACTATAATGTTGGGGCGGGTGGCAACATGACACTAATGGCATAGGTTATAACTTGGAAAACCAAAAATAGGCAATGACAGGTCAATGAGCAAACGTAAAATGACTAAGCCTTTTACATTGTTAGGGTTTACAGAGGGTTTTAGCCCTATGGTGAGCCCTAAGCACATGAAACAACAAACCTTAGCGAACAAAGAACCAATGTGTAGACACTTAAAATTGTCTTGATTGATATTGCATATCTGAATTTGATTAATAACATCATTTTTGTCCTGAATCACCTCCTTTCGATCGTTTAATTAAAAAATCTTAATTGTTTAATTAAATTCATCGCTTTTGTATATGAATTGGATAATCAATTTTATCAAGTTAATACATCCCCTTCCATGCTAATTTTCATCCTAATTAATTAGATAATGTGAATTATTTAATTAAACTCCTTAAGTCTTCTCATTTGATTAAATAATCCTAATTATTTAATTAAATGCCATTATTCCCCTTTTATTAAATAAGTTAATTGTTTAATTAAATTCCTAATTTCCTCCATCATGCACAATTAAATAATGCTTAAATTATTTAATTAGCTAGTTACTTGCACCCTCCCACTTGCAAAGGAATATTCCCCTAGAATATTCCTCCACTGCAATTCCCTCCTAATAGACATGCTTTACACATTCCACTTTAATTAGTTAGGATTTTTGCTTCTTCAAATGAATGTGAGACATTGATTAAAATCCTCAATCCTTGTAATCTTGAAATCTCATCCATTGATTGGATTCTTAATCCATACCAACTCCTCTTATTGATTTTCATCCATTGATTGATCAATTCAATCTTGACCATTGATTCAACTATTTTTCCTATAAATAGTCCTCATTTCTATGAGAAAAGGATCCACTTTCATCTACACTAGCTACACTACAGTGATTTATGGAGCATTCTCCATGAGAATTTTATCATTTAGCATCCATTTTAGCTTATCTTTCATCCATATTCATCAATGGAATCCATTTGAAAGCTTATTTAAACCAATGGATTGGGAAAGGGCTGAAATTCCACATCAATGCAGCACCAATCCCCAATGGGATGAGGTTTTAGGCATTAGAATAGGTTTCCATTATGCAATTTAGTTTATTTCATGTTTAGTGGCTTCTTAGTTTATTGTTTTCAAGAATTTCATTGGGAGCTTGAATTAACTAGTTGGATCTTGGTTATTTCTTGTATGTTTAATCATGTTTAACTTAGCTTATGATCGTGCACACATTCTGGCACTAGAAGGAGGGCTTACTAATCAAATTTAACGAATTTTCCTTGATATTTTCATTTTTTTTAGGTTTCAGGGTCCATCGACACAATTGTATTAGGTAGAGCGACGCAATTGTGTGCATTGGAGCGTATTTGTTTGATATGGCGACACAATTGTATGCATTGGAATGCAATTGTAAAATAGTAGCACAATTGTCTTTTGCTTTTGCACTCCATCTTCAAATGGCCATATCTTGGTCATACGGTGGTCTTTTTTAGATCTTTTTTTAAAATGGGGTAGAATTTTGTGCTCTATGCAATTGTGTGGGTTTTTTTAAATTTTGTAAGAGTTAATTTTCTATTTGTGAACCTAAATTCAAATCGCATTGCAATTTTTTCTAGGTTGTAGGGTTTTGATGCTTAATCATTAGTCTAACCCTAACATCTTCTTGTTTTCTTGATTACATATAACATTTGGAGCATGGATTGAAGAAAAAGTGTTCATTAACACTTATCTTGTCTAAGTTTTCAAAGCATTTCCAAATACTTATGAAAAGGATGACTTAAGAGCTTTTTGATTTCATGCTTTAGAGTAAATAACTTTAAATTTGGGCTTAAGAAATTACAATGCTACGAGTTTTTTCAAAGTTGGCTTAAAATTGACCCAAACATCCTCACACTTTGATTTGGCTTAAAATTGAACAACACAAACTCACATTCAGTTTTGGTACTATTAAAATGAACATAACATCTACTTTTGGTGCACTAAAATGAATCGGTATCTTCTTTGCTTGGCTTCATTGTGTAAATTTTTAGTGTGTATCATCTCCCCTTGTGCTTCATGCAATCTTGGGTGAAGAGAAACACTCTAAGTTCATTAAATTTTTTAGGCTTCCTATGTATCATCTCCCCTTACACTTCATGCAATCTAGGGTGAAGAGAAATAGCATTCCTTTTCTTTTATTAGAGAGGGCCTACCATTGAGATACATCCCACAATGGAGAACTCATGGTGACCTTCAAGCACGTTTATCAGCGGGCTATATAAAGTGTGTGAAAACCAAAGTAACACAAATATGCAAACATTATACGTTGCAAGCCTACTCTCATGTGAACGAATGGGTCGCTTAGGGGAAGCTAGATACTTTAGTGTATCTCATTTGAAGTATACTTGTGGTGTTCACGATGTCACTAACAAAATTTGTATCTAGAAGCCAACCAAGTTTTTTGAAACGTCCTTTGAAGTAGTGCATGGGAGGAAGATCACTCCCAAAAGTTACTTACCATGTCCAATTTGTAGTTGAGGCATAAAGCTTCAAAGTTCATTCTCTTGTACAAAGCTAGGTGTATCAAGATGGTACATTTCCTTGATATGGCCTATTTGACCCCTCTATAATTTCATATTTAAAATCATTCCTTCGGGGGTGAGGTAAGCTGTAACATGCCCAACTAATCTTTCCAAAATAAATTAATAATTGACATTATGAATATAAATTTAAGATATAAATCATATAGCTATTTTCCAACATAGCAATTTCATGTCCATAAATAAAAAAAATCTGAATATATTCATTTCCAAATGTTAATAACCAATATACATAATTTCACTTGGCATTCAATTGCCACATAGTCAATATAATAATTACATCAATGATACATGTACATCAAATAAGATAGAATTCCACTATAATTCCTTTTTGACAAATCGCCTCCATCAGTTGATGAGAACATAGTTTAGGTGCTTTTCCACCCAACCATGAAGCACTGCTTCCTCAAAATTCTTTTATCCATTGAAGAATACCCGACCCTGCACAAAACACTTAGCAAGAGATACAGTTTTCAAGGTGGAATTTGTGTACCTAACTGCATGCATTTCTATCTATTGTTAGAACATGCGAGTTCCATGTTAGGTACAAAGATAAAGAAGACACAAAGAGGATAAATAAATAAAAAGTAAATTTCAAATAATGATTGCAAAGCTTGGCCAAGCTCATGTTGCATAAATGCAATTTAATTTATTTGGAAAAACAAATCTACACTCTTTGGCACCCATTCCTAGAAGGTAGCTTTCCATAACAAAGGGGTATCCCTCCCTTCTATACCATCTACTAGCATCATACATCAGTGTGCTATTGTTTATCTAGTACTTTTGTATCATTCCATTTCATCAATCATTAAGCAAGTATTCCATTTAAATTTGGTATATCCATCCAATTATTCATCATATAACTATAATTTCTTAAGATTCATATTTACACTTCAACACTGTTCCTTTCTACAATTCTTTCCTTTCGAAATGAAATTAAGCAACATACTCAAATGAGTAAATAAGATGAAATAAGAAGGTATATCGCATGTATGTGTACATGCATAAATGGTGAATTTATGCATGTGCACATATATGCATATTATTCATAGTTTTTATATGTGTGTACATTATTTAAGAATAAAAATAAAACATAATCCATTCAACATGTAGATTTATAGATCAAAGATACATTGATTTCTTTAGATGCGCAAGTTCTGGTATTATCCACTATATTCCAATAATAACACAATGAATATCTATACAATGGTTTGAGATTTTATCAAGTAAAAGAGTTCCAACTAAAATGGTATCAAGTCATTTACTTTTAATAGACAAAATCAATTTTAGAAACGTTACGAAAACTAGTATTAATTCTTGTCAATCATTAGTTTGAATTGCTTAGTAAAGGCATAATATTTTCCTGTATTCAATTTGTTCTAGATAGACAATAGGTTATACGATTAACTAACAGATCATATATTCTCTAAATTTAATTCAAAACATTATAATGTTCTACAGTCTATACATCTTTAAATCACACATATATGTTTATATAATGAGAATATTGGGATCAATTAGCATTAATCATGCTATCGACTTATACCCTTCACATAATGTTCCAAGGTACTATTGACATCATACCTGATGCACTAATTTATCATTTGAAAAGAAACAAAGTGTATATTCCTATTTGAATCGGTATGATTCATACACATGGTCAATCAAGCATGCACATATATATATATGTACATATATACAAATATATATGTATATATGTATATATGTATATATGTATACATATGAATCGGTATGATTCATACACATGGTCAATCAAGCATGCACATATATATATATGTACATATATATGTATATATATGTATATATGTATATATATGTATATATGTATATATATGTATATATGTATATATATGTATATATATATACATGTGCATATATATGTATACACACACACATACACATATATATATATGTATATATACATGCCAGTCAAATGAATAAGGAAGATTTATTCATAAGCCATGAGGGTTCCATATACCCTCGGCCTATAATGGCCAATATTCTATCAACGACATATCAATATAACACATGCATTATCGTTTATGAAATTGTAGTGTAGAAAAATGTATCCCTTTACATTTTCACACTTTTTTGGGCCCTCCCTACTAAAATTATGCTTCTTTATGCCTTAGTTGGTCCTATTTTGCATCCACAATTTCCAAGGATAATCCTAACACATATCAAATGACCACTCATAATTTAATGATTTTGGTTTGTATGGCCCAAATTTAGTATCTAATACTCATACACCACCTTTGGAATATGGGTCCCACCTAAGTTTCAAGGCCTAAACTTGAATTTCGCATTAAACTTAACATTTCTTGAAATTTTTGTCCCGAGCTTAGCCTACTAGGACTCATACGCCCCAACTGGCATATGAGTCTCGCTTAGCTTGGACCTAATTTTGAATTCAATTCTTGGCAGGATTTTAGTCTCCTAGATTTGATGTTGGCTTGTAGTATTGTAATTTTGGGAAATTTGGCATAAAAAAGTATAAATACAAAGTTATTTCATATATTTTCTCCTAGCAATTTTACAAGTCATCTAGCAATTCAAATATTCAAGCACTATAGAAAATTTGAAATCAAGAGAGTTTACAAGAGCATTCAAGAGTGATTATCAATCATTTTGGAGCTACTTTCAATAATCAAGCATCATGTCAAATTCATCATGTATCATGTTTTTTTTGAGCTAATATTTGTGATGTAGATTCTTATGATTCAAGCAAGCATTCAAATCAAGATCAATAGTATACAATAAAGTGTTGATATCTACATTCATGCTAGCCATTACATACAATATTATAGCCTTTATTCCAAGGGTTTGGTGAGTTGCAACATTGTGTATTTGTTCATTCATCATTCCTTCATTCTATTTGATTTCATTTTAAGGTTTGATTACCAAAATAGGGTTTGACCAAGGAAAAACCCTATCCACTAACAAAACAACATTTCTCCCTCTCTTTGATGCGTGATTTGTAGATTAAGGTTGAAGATCCATCAAAGAGAGAGATTGGAGAAAAGTTGTCAAGTTGTCAAAGTTGTCATCTACATTGCAAAATCATAAAAAGTCGTCTACAGGTTGCAATTCAGTGTTTCAGACTTGGAGATTTGATAGGAGAGAAGCTACAGAAGACCATTAGAGGATATCATAGTTTCAAATCAACCCTGATACTAGGACTAAATCGTCACTTATGGCATATGAGTCCTAGTATACCAAATTTCAAACATTTTATGTAGATCCTCATTTAGTAGTTCTAGATTTCAATTTTCTCCTGAAATCCTAAATTGGGACTAAAATTCCCCTACTAGCGTATGAGTCCAAATGTGCTTTAAAAGTTAGATTTTTAGGATTTTAGACCTTGTTCTAAGCCTCTTCAACTTTCTAGGTGTACCTTTGTCCTCTAGTTTGCTATTTTGATTTGAGTTCATTTTCTAGGTTACATTATTAGGTTTTGCATGTTACTTATCTTTCCAAGCCTTGCTTGGTGATAAAACCCCTTATTATCTTTAATCACACCCTAGGACACCCTATTGCAGATCTCTTTCCTTAATTCCATCCTTGATTGAGATCTCTAGGGTTTCCTTGAGTGAAACTTGAAGGAAATAGGAAAAGGTCCTAAACCCTAGTTCTATCTTCCAAAAAGATAGAACACCTATTTTCTAGGCTTCATTTTGGTGAACCTGACCTTTAGAACATCTTATTTCTGATTTGGAGCACATCATAGTCCTAGATCTAGCTTACATTAGGTCTTTCATTAGTTAATTTGCATCTAGGATTTCAAAATATTGCATTAGTGAAAGTGCATATAGATTACATTGTTGCATCTTGCATCATTGAATTCCATTTCAAATCTGTAATGGCACTTAGTCTAGACATCATTCAAACCAAAAAACCTAACATTCACTCAGAATTTACTGAAATAGTGTTAAAACCCTAATCTAGGACTCATACACCTCTCTGGGCGATTTAGTCCCAATACAGGTTGTTTTGCTTGATTTCTAGGTATTCTGTGTGGATTGTTTTTTAGCATTTGAACCCTTGAAAAACCCTGATTGGGACTCATACACACCTTTGGGCAATTCAGTCCTTTATCAGATCTTAAATTGCATTTTACAACATTAGAAACACTATGTATGTGCTTTTGTTTGTTGTTGTTAGATCTCTATTTCAGTTTACTAAATTTTTGTTTCATTAATTTCAGTGCATCTAGCTTAATTTCATTTGAATCAGAATTAGAGAATATCATTTATGTTTTGTTCATTGCATTGATTGATTTTCCCTTGCTTGAGCTTTACAACTTGGTGTCCTATTGCTAATACTATAGTGAGATGAAGTTTGAGAATCATGTCATCCTGCGATAACACAATCGTCGTTGATCTTGGGTTATCCAGCTCTTTCACTCCTAGTATTGACACTAGTTCATTGGGTATGGACCATACCTTTAAAAACTCTTTTCCTTAAAGTAGTGTGACAAGTGTTGAAACAATGGTTACTAGTAATCCACAAGAAAACATAATCCAAATCCATGAAGACTTAGCAAACCTACAAAATCAACTGAGTACTGAAAAGATTTCCACTACTACTATTCCTACCATAGATAACATACATTGTACAATTGAAATGAAGGAGTAGAACTTGTGTGTAACCTAGCTCAATTTTTTGGAAAAAATATTACCTCAATGACTACTTGTGCTCAACCTTCGAAAAATGTCCAAAGTCAAGGAGGAACTCAAATTCCTCCTCCCATGACCATTGCCTCTATTCCCACCTATACCAACCCTCAAGTTACAAAAATGATACAACCTACTAGTAATCTCATTCCTACATTGGATATTTTCGCTAGCATTCCTAGTACCTTTGTGTCATTGCACGTCAAATCTCCTACCACTTTACCTACCATAAGCATTCCATTCAATTCCACCTCAAACACATATACACCTCCACCATATTCACCTTCATATCAAAATACAACCAATGATGCCATCCTTAACCAACTCTTACAAAAAAATTCATTCCTTCAATGAAAAATTTCCACCATAAATCAAAATCAAAATAGCCAACCTACATACTATGTCAAAAGCAATCCCTTATCCTTGGATATATTGAGAACTTCGATAGCACAAGGTATAGAGATTCCTAGGTTTGAGAAATATGGGGGGAAAGGAGATAATTCTAACCATGTTTCCTCTTCTACTACCTTATGTAGTGATTTTGTCCTTGAGGATAAGTTGTTGGCTAAACTTTTCCCTAGGTCCTTGAAAGATGCCGCTTTAGAATGGTTTTCCTCACTACCCAACAACTCAATTCGTTCATTCAATGAACTTGTTGAGGCCTTTATAAACCATTTCCAAGTGCACATGACTCCTAATATGACCTTAGCCAATTTGATGTGATAAAAGAAAAAAGATGATGAAAAAGTTACTGACTTCATTTCATGCTACCAATTGATTTATTCCTAAATCGACATAAGGATTCTCAATCCTCATCTTCAATGAATATTCATTGAGAACTTACAAACTAATATACAAGAGAAGCTTGGTATGATGAAATTTCCTTCCTTCGTACACTTGTGTATTTCCCTTCGTGATTATCAAAACTCAATTAGTAGTCATGAAACAAAACCCACCTCTAGCCAGCATGAAAAATCTAAATTCGTAAACCAAAATCACTATCAACCATTCAAGAAACAAAATAAAGGATTCCTTTAACTAAATCCCCCTCAACCAACTCAACACGTTGATACCCAAGTGGCTGATATAAAGAAAACAAGTACTTTTACATTTGGGGATCTAGCTAGACAATTTACTCCCCTACCTAATACCCTACATAGCACAATGTCACAACTTATAGAATAGAAAATGATTACTTTTCCTCCCATTAAAACACCCGGTCCTAATAATCCTTTACCTCTCAACTTTAGATCACATTCTTACTGCCATTATCATCGACAAAATGGACATGACACGAAACATTGTAAGCATCTTAAACATCTTGTGCAAAACCTCATTGGTTTTGGTCAACTTTAAATTGGAGGTGTTAATGATCAAGTAAATAAGTCTATTTCCTCTCCCAATCAAAAATTGCAAATCTTTATCAATCCTATGCCTAACCTGATATTTCATTTGTCAAAGCTTGTGAAACTAAGAAGAATGATGTGATGAACGTTGACATGGATGATGACAACATGGCTACCATTGAACAAGGTCCTATGGATACTAATGAATAGTCCTATGGTTAACATGGTGGGGTTGATCAAAATTCTACCTCGTAAGGGCCAAACTAAAAATACTTTTGACATTTGCTTTCTCATCTAAAGATATAATTAGAAATGCACCTGATGGTCCTCTTTACATAGCTGACCAAATCAATGACAAGCCCACTAATGGGATATTAAATGATCTCGTCTGTGGAGAGAATGTGATCACTGAATAATTCTTACTTGTGCATGAACTCTATCAAGAAACATATGAAAACTTAAAGCATGGATAAAAATGCATAATGGTTTCGCTTGCCCTACAATGGGATCGATCACCCTTCCTTTGTAAATCAGATTGAAACAATTAGATGTCTCATTCTCCATCATATTGACATCGGATCAATTCCGTGTGAAGCTTGGTTACGCTCCATGGAAGTTGTCTCATTGATCATGCATAAATGCTTAAAGTTTCCCTTTGACAATGAAATATTTACCACGCACCATAGTGGCTTTAATCCTTTGTCTTCCCAAGGGAACTTTTCATTGGATTTATTTTGGCCCGAGCCTATGGAACCTATTAAACCTCATGAGGATTTCTTTTTCAAATCCTATCAAAAGTTTAAGGTGAAATGCATAGCAAAACTATCCCTTAGAAATATTCCTCAACCTGCGAATGAGCCACCTATCCTTGATGAAACCATGATTAAACCTAAAGACATTCCAAGCAACCAAGACCAACCTAAGAAAAAACCTTTGCCTATCTCCTATAAAAGACCAAGAGACAACCAAAACAATCCTATCATGCCTCTTAAGATAAAACAAGTTTACAAAGTTAAAGAGAAAGTGATTGAACAACCTCCCATGGTTCCTTCCATTCCTTCACTAGGGGAAGAAAATAAACGTATGGTTGATAAACCTGCTCCTACACAAATGCAACTTAAAAATTGTACTAAAATAAATAGAAATTATAGAGAGCGTAAGTGTAGACATCGTGCTTTTTTCTCAAAGGTTAAACGAAGAAAACAACAAATAAAATCAACATCCAAACTTGACTGAAGAAATACACGATGAGTCTCCCTCTTTCTCGCAATAAAAAGATCCTATATCACAACCACAACAGGAGCTAAATCCTTCTTTAGACATTATAATTCGACCTCCTGTTGTGATTAACTTGGATGACAATGATGAGGTTGCTAAAATTGGTGAAGAAGTGCATAATGAATTGAATACTTTTTTTCTTCTATGAGCTTAAATGATAATTCTCCTAGGAAGAGTGTTGAACTTGGTAATGACCCTAGTTCGACACTTTCTATTGTCCCTTTGGATAGTTTTCCACCTTCTGTATACGATGAACACAATTGGGATGTAGATGACCTGCTAGAGGTTGACTTGCATGTGCCTTACTAGTCTTGTCTTTGTCTTATTTTTCAAATTTCTTTTACGTGATTGCATTTTTGTAATGTGATCTCCCATACCGTTTAGTCTTATGTATCTCTCTCTCTCCCTCTCTTTTGTGCATTTCTCTATATGTACCTACATTCTTCTATATGTCATCAACCTTTAATCTTTTTCTTTGTCTTGTGTTTTCCTTTTGGGGATGATGCAAGGCATTGAGACATTCATGTCTCTTCCATGTTGACCCAAAATATTTTTCCTTTATCTTTTCATTTGTCTTGTGTTTTCCTTTTGGGAATGATGCAAGGCATTGAGACATTCACGTCTCTTCCATGTTGACACAAAATATTTTACCTTTATCTTTTCATTTGTCTTATGTTTTCCTTTTGGGGATGACGCAAGGCGTTGAGACATTTAGGTCTCTTCCATGTTGACCCAATTTTTTTTCTTTTTTTTCACTCTCTTTGTGTCATTCTTCATGTTCCATGGGTATTTGGGGAATGATGAAAATTCCAAACTCTCTAAAAACATTGTAGCAAAGACATACTGACCCCGAATTCATGGATCCCTTGTGTGATTTTGGGATTTCATTTTGGGTACAACCCCTTTTTCATGATGTAGCTTCATTTGGAAACATATGAGTTGGCATAGGGATTTCCAAGTAAGCTCCCATGTACTCTTTATTGTTAGCATCCAACATTTGCTACTTTAAAGTAATTTCTCACAACATGGTGTTTAGCAATTTCTTTAAAGTGGGAGCATAGATTGGCTTTATTCTTTTGTAACTCATGTTTCATTGTGTAGTCTTCTTCATGCAATGTGTCTTTCTCTTCATGGTGACATTGGGTATGATTTCCCTCAAGAGCGTGATCTCTCTTAGCATATTATATTCCTCTTAGTGGATTCATGTGACACACTACATCCCCTAAGTTGTGAATCTTTTATTCTTTGATTGGTCCTCTCTTGGAGACATTAGGCACAATGTTCCCTAAGTTTAGACCTTACATGAAATAGGAAAAACTCCTTTGAATGTACTTTACACTCTTTTGCATTTACAACTTCCATTATATGGCTGCCTTGCATAACACACTTTCATTGCCTATGGTGCCATCTTGTTCATTCATGGGTGTCAAGCACACAAAGCTTTGCTTGCCTCATGAATCCTATTGTTTTTGTTGTGTGGTTCCTTGTCAAAATTATCAAGAGGTATAGCTTTAGTATGGTTGTACTTATGGGATCCAAACTTAGGCGTGACTTTTCCATAGCCACTTGCTTGTATGTATGAGCAGACACCGACCGTGTGTTTATGTGTCTCCCTAGGGGATCACCTAGTAGACGACTTGAGGTTCCACTAGCCCTTGTGAGTGTGTGTTGGTTTGCATAGTGGAAATCGTGCTCCACTTGTAAACGTTCTTGGACAAACAACTTAGATCTAATCCACAATGTGTTGGACAAATGGTTGAAGCTTGATCCACCCCTTTTGTTTTTGTTTTTGCTTTTCTTTCTCCTTGTCTTTGGAAGTGTATACTTGTTCCTTTTTTTTTGCTCCTTAAATCATCTTCATGCATGTTATTTTGTGTCTATGTTGGTTTGTCATAGGATCTCAATCCTGGGGGATTGGTCATCTCTCTTGATCGTTGTCATCCTATCTCACTAGCATTAGTACACTTGGACCCCTCTTGATGTGAATTTGTCTACTTTAGTGTGAGTTTGAAGCACGTTCATCCTCTCACTAAAGTGGGGGATAAATGTAGCGTAGAAAAATGTATCCCTTTACATTTTCACACTTTTTTGGGCCCTCCCTACTAAAATTGGACTTCTTTATGCCTTATTTGGTTTTATTTTGCATCCACAAGCCTTAATGTATCTTTCCAAGGATAATCCCAACACATATCAAATGACCACTCATAATTTAATGATTTTGGTTTGTATGGCCTAGATTTAGTGATCTAGGACCCATACGCCACCTTGGGAATATAGGTCCAATCTAAGTTTCGGGGCCTGAACTTGAATTTAGCATTAAACTTAACATTTATTGAAATTTGTGTCCCGAGCTTAGCCTATTGGGACTCATACGCCCCAATTGGTGTATGAGTCCCACTTAGCTTGGACCTAATTTTTATTCAATTCTTGGTAGGATTTTATTATCCTAGATCTGATGTCGGCTTGTAGTGTTGTAATTTTTGGGAAATTTGGCATAAACAAGCATAAATTAAAAGTTATTTCACATATTTTCTCCTAGCAATTTTACAAGTCATCTAGCAATTCAAGTATTCAAGAATTATAGAAAATTTGAGATCAAGAGAGTTTACAAGAGCATTCAAGAGTACTCAAGAGTGATTATCAAGTATTTTGGAGCTACTTTCAATAATCAAGCATCATGTCAAAGTCATCATGCATCATGTTTTTTTTTGAGCTAACTATTTTGAAATTAAATGATATTTATAAATAATTTAATTTCAAATGCTATTTTTCAAATGAAAAATAAGTAAAAGGGATTAGAAGGTTTTCAACGTACAACATATGGAGATAAGTCTTGATTTATGACTTGGAGAAAATATGGGGAGGTTGATATCAGTTTGCAGACATAATAAGGGCATTTAGGAAGTTTTAATTATTTTTGAGAGCTTTTGGAGGGAAATTTGAAGTGTCATCATGTTTGAAAAAGTCAAATTGGACTTTTTCACCTATTTGGAGCCTTTTGGGATGAGACCGAGTTGCTACTTTTTAGGCTTTTTGAAGGCTTATGGGAATTGATGCTTCTTGATGCTATTTTGGTGGATCTGGTTGGGAGTTGGGATATATTCTCATTTTACTCTTTTAGAGGAGAGTTCTTACTTGTTTCTTTTTCTGTTTTGTGACTTTTGTAGTCCTTGAGGAAGAAGATAGAGTTTTGTAACTCATTTTGGACATGAAATAACAGAGAAAACCTTGGTTATCAATGACTTTGGAGGTTTTTCCTTCTTTTTCCTTGCTTCATTGTGTGCATTCAGATGATTTGATCAAGCTATTTGTGAAGTATTGTTATTTCCTCATAGTTTTGTCTCATGATCAGTACCTTTATGCAGGAGTTAGTTTATGCGGGTCATAATTTGTGTTAATTTTTATGAATGACTTATAGTTATGAGGTCTCCTTCCTTCTAAAAGTTTGAGCATCGTGACCTTATTATGAAATAGTTATGCTAAGACGTACAAGAATGAGTTGTACAAGTTTATTTTCAATCATTTTAAACAAGTGTTTACAATTTGAGATTTATGTTCAAGTTTAGTTTGGTGTATCACCTTAAGAATATTTTTTCGGTTTATACATATCCTTCTTCCTTTTTCCTCATCAATCAGTAGTTTAGGTGATACCAATAGGAAGTCGGCCTTCTCCGAAGGTTGACCTCTATTAACAAGCAACCCACAACTTTAGAGGTCTTCCCATGTTTTCTCTGGAAAGCTAAGTCATGCAACTTATCCTATTAAATATTGTGTTGATGGTGCCAAGTTGACCCACAACATGCATGTAAGATAAAAGTGAAATATCTCACCTCTCCTAAAAAAGACAATCAACAATCAAATTGATCACCTCCCAAGGTCTTTAATGTTGGTTCACAACGTTGTTGTTTCACGAAGTGGTCAATATGGCTGTAATATTCAAGGGACCTGCTGGTTTTGAGCTTCTGGATTGTTATAAGATCAAACATATATTTAAACCTACTCTAACCGGTGGTTTTAAGGAAACAAAAAAGATAGATTAAAGATTTTAAACTGAAGAGAATTTTGATTCATCCAACTAATCAGACTTGTTACCTTCCAAGGAATTCCTAAACTAAAACTGTAGAATAAATTTAACTTGTAATTAATACAAAGTTTCATTCATTCATAGTGCAAACTTTAACATAGATTGCAAATCATCATTTAAACAAAACATAAGATAAAATTTCATTCCTTGAAAGCTTTCCAAATCAAATAATTAACCCAAGATAAATACCATTCTGGAGCACAATATGAAGTAGATTTCAATCTGGCTTCTTCTACTGCTGGTGAAACAGATAAACAACATTTACAAATCTGGCAAGATCACCAGTGTATAGAAAACCCATGTCTTTGAATTATCTCCATCTATACTAAGAAAATCTGGAAGATACATCACCTCCTCCTACTAAACTTAAAACCTACTCTACTTCTACTCTCGAGTTTATCTACCTTTTAACCCTAACTTGCTAATTCTTAGCCAAAAAGAAGAAGATGAAAAAGATCTTTTGTTTTTACACTCTCTCGCTGTATCTCTATTCTTATCTTTAAAATAGGCAAAAGTGCCATATTTATACATGCGCGTCCAAAATGAGTCGGCCCCGTTTAGGGTTTACAATAAGTCAGTCATAGAAGGAGTTGGCTCTAGAAGAGTTTGGAATAAAGTCAATCATGCATTAAATACATATACTCTGTTCATGTCAGCAAAAGATCACTCTCAGGCATGGTTTCCAAATCTTTTACAACCATCATCATTAACTCGTAGCCTTTGCATCCACCATTAAGACTTCACGCGTTTCATCCTCAACCTCAAAAATTGCTCCTACAGAGCTGCTTTGAATGCTTCAGGGGTATTGTCGTTCACGTCCACCTACTCTTGTTGGTGAATGCATCGTTCATCATTGAGACTCACGACCTCCTCCCTTTATGCTTTCGGCCTAGAACCTTTCCGTAGGCTGATCTTCTTGTGAAGCAGCATCAGATGCTCCCGACTTGCTTTAATCCTGCAAAACAATGCCTTCATTATTCTTCTAAAGCATAGAAAATATCATCATTCATCCTAAGGCTTTACTCTAGTGGAGGCGGAACCAAATTTGAACCAGAAACATACTTACCTTTAATACTGGCGGGGGCAGAGCCAAAACGAAACTGGAACTGGGACTAAAGTTGGAACGGGAACAAAACATGGAAATAACCAACATTTCCAAGTTTAGCCCACATCCCGGCTCCGTGTCCGCAAAAGCAAAGTAACTGAGGACTACAACAAGGCGGGGGAAAAGTTGGAACTAGATGATGAAAATGAACTTGGAAACAACTCCATATCCCAAATCCTTCCCGAACCCGACCCCGCAAAAGAGACCAAACACAAGGAACAAACACGGAAACAAACGCAAGTGGGATCAGAACAAAAATCGATCTCGGGTGAACCACAATAGGGGCAGAAGTAGAACAAAAACCCGAGCCTGAACTTTCTCCAAATTCCAGGTTCAGTTTCCATCCCGGCTCCGCCTCCGACAACACACAAAGAGATGATGAAAAAGGAAAAAGGAAGGGAAGAAAACACCCCACAATCAAATGATCGGAATAAAAGGAAAAACAAACAAGTTCGGCAGAACTGGAACCAGAACCTGGAACTTCAAAAAAGTTCTAGAGTTCGATTTCGGTTCGCATTCCGTGTTCGCCAGAACAACAAAGAAAAATGGTGGAACTGGAACCGAGAATGGAATGGAAACTAGATCTTGGAAGAAATTCCAAAGTTCAATTTCAATCCCGGTTCCGTGTCCGCCAGAACAAAGGACAAAAAAAAAAAACAAAGGAAACTGGCGGAATCGGAACCAGAATGAAAATGGAACCTGGAACCTAAAAAAGTTCTGAAGTTCAGTTTCGTTCTGCATTCCATTTCTACCAAAACAACAAAGAAAAAGCACAAAGGGGCGGAACCGGAACTGGGAACGAAATGGAAACTAGAACTTGGAAGAAATTCCAAGGTTCGGTTTCGGTCCTGGTTTTGCGTTCGCCAGAACAAAACAAAAAACACCTAAGGCAGAAAAAAAAGGCCAAAGGAAACATAACGGAAAAAGGGGGACCTATTTTAAAGAAGTTTAGCTAGGGTGCAATTTTAAGAGATAACACTAACATTTGTGATGTAGGTTCTTATGATTCAAGCAAGCATTCAAATCAAGATACATATCATTCAATCTGTAGACACTTAAAATTGTCTCGATGGATCACATTGGCTAACTAACATCATTTCCTCTTGAAACCCATCCTCTTTTCACTTAATTGATTAAAGTAGCCTAAATATTTAATTAATTGCATCATTTTCATCTATTAACCTATTTCATTTAATCAGGTTAATTCCCCCCTTTTTTGCTAACATTTAATCCTATTAAATTGAATAAATCAAACTATTTAATTTAATTCCCTAAGTCTTCTTATTTAATTAAATAACCTTAAGTTATTTAATTAAATTTCATTTCACCTTTCCCCCCATTCATTAAATCATTTAATTTAATGAATATCACTTTATACTTCCAATCCCTCATTTGCTTAATTAAAACCTTGTTTAAATTAGCAATTATCTAATTAATCTCTTTCCTCCCACTTGCTCCCCTTTTGCACAATTAAACTCTATTTTAATTAGGAAAATATCCTTTTCCCTTACCCATGAATATTCCAAAGAATATTCTTTCTCCTACAATAATTTAAGAAAATGAATATTCTCACAAAGCTTCATGTGCAAGATAGCTTGAAACCTCTTGTACAAGTTAACTTTTGACCTCTTGTATAGGTAAAAAGTGTGCTTGTTTGGAAGGAATGAGAACCCTTGATTAAATCTCATCTTGCATTCTCATCCATTTATGAGAATCCATGATCCATGCCTCCCATTTCCTCCATCCTTGACCGTTGATTAACCTTTTTTTATCTCAACCCTTCATTTTTCATTGGCTCTCTTATACATAAAGCACTATTTGGAGACAAATGGATCCATCTTTTTCAAAGAAAACTTATGCTATTGAAATCACTCTCACTCACACTCATCTTTACTCACATTTAGCTTATTTTAGTTCATTTTTACTTGCATAATAGCTTAGCGTCCATTAATGGCTTCCATGCATCCTTTTAGCTAAATAAATAATTAGGGTTTGAATCTTTTAGTTTAATTTCATTTAGATTAGCTTGGCAATTGCATATCTACATCTTTTAGCATAAAATCATGGTAGATTAACTCTTGCATCATGCTCAATTTAGCATAAATCATGTTTTTATTCATATATCACAATAGTTTCATCGATTCTCTTCAATAGAATCGATTGAAACAAGCTCACTGATCACGGGATTGGGAAAGGGTCGTTATTCTACATCAACACAACACCAATTCCAAAATGGAAGAATAAGTTTTAAATGGGTTATAGTAGACATTTAAATACTTTCACTCTTCATAATATTTGGTTTCAATAAATGTTTAGTTTAACTTTCATTTGAATGATCTTATTTAAGATTGAGTATTAGTGGCTACATTAGGCTTCGATTCTTCATGGATCAAGCGTAATCAACCCATACTAAGATCCTTGATCAACATTCTAGCACTAGGAGGGAAAATTGATCAAATTAAATCAATTTCTAGCTTGAATTTTGTTTGTTTTGACTTTTGCAGGAAAGAGCAATGCCCAACTCAATTTTAGTGACACCTTTGCATGGGGTCACCATATAGCGATGCTATCATCATTTCAAACAACAACACCTATTAAATGCACCGACGCTGATTAAACAAACAATGAAGATAATACTTTATAGAGGTATCAAAGATTTGCAAATGGTGATGCCCGACAAAATAGCGACGCTATCATGCTCTCTGGTTTGTCTGTAGAGCAATGCCCAAATTCACTAGAGTAACACCCTTGTTCACCATAGCAACACCCAACTTTGGTAAGAAGTTTAACGATCATTTTTCAACATCTATTTTAATTTTCTCAATTCATTAGAGTACTAACATGCCTCTAACATTGTTCTGGTTTTTTTTTTAACACGGTTTTGTAGTATTGGATGACACAAAGCTAAAGTGAAGAAGCATTCTTATCTTAAGATTTTATGATTGTGACAAGCATTTGATGATTTGAGGCAATTATAACCCATTTTATTATGCTTTTTACTTTACATTCTAAGACCTCACTAAATTTCATTGGGGTTTAAAATGAACGCTCAAACGGGACTAAAATTGAACCCTCATCTCATCATTATCTTTTGGGCTTTAAAATTGAACAAGGAAACTTAACATTTCAGTTGGTGCATAAAATGAATTCATCTTAGCTTTAGTTGGTAAAATGAATGAGTGTTTGCTTTACTATGACATATTTGTAGTGCGTATCCAATCCCCTTGCACTTTGTGTGATCTTGGGTGAAGAGAAACACTCCAAGTGTACTTCACTGTTTGTGTGCACTTATAGTACGTATCTAGCCCCTTGCACTTTGTGCAATCTTGGGAAAAGATAAATACTTAAAGTACACTTTTATGCTTTGTGTCACCCTTAACAGAGGACTTACTATGAGACACACCCTGCAATAGGAAACTCATAGGCAAGTTCTTGCAAGCACGTTTACTGGCAAGCTATATTAAAGGTTGGGAAATCATGAGAAAGTACCTTCTACCCTAGACTGTATAACATACTACACCTAGTACCATGCCTTAAGTGGAATTGGAATGGTAGTAAGAGCCTTAAGTGGCAAAGCAGGTGTGTATACGACTGGGTGTTCTTAGTTTGTTACTAAGAACCAAATTGTTTAGTTACCAAAAAATTTAATGCTTCTTGGTGCAAGAACGGTCATTTTGAAACCGTCCCACATTTGTACTATTCATTGTTAAAATAAAAAAATCCTTAGGATCTTAGGATCTTTAGGATTTTGAGATTTGGTGGTCCTAAGAAGTGTATGTCGTGGAGGGGAGCCAATGTCACCAAATCTCTAACTGTTCGCATTGTCTTAGTGTTTGGAGAAAACTGAGTGGGGACTCAACAAGTATGGCCATTGAAACCTAGGTTGTAAATGATTGTGAGTCAGTTTAATACTTTGCTTGGTTCCAAAATGTTACAAACAAAATTTTACAATTTTTCTCAAAATTTCAAACCCTTTGGTCTAAGTATGTATACCTTTTGAAATAGCCTTGATATTAATTCTTGTCCTACAGATTTCTAAATATCTTAACTTATATCTCAATCCATATTTTCCAAATTTAACATAAGAAACTATGGCTTGAACTTCATCCTTTTCACGAAATGGACATTGTGAAATTTATGATGTTTTTGACATAGAAATTTTAGTTTGGAAACATAAACAAGACGAGTGTTTGTCATAAAATAAATTCACTTAAGCAAGATAAATTGATAATTTGAACCCCACAAGACCATTTGGGAACCGATCGCTCTCATTGAACAACCTGACCTTACGCCTGCTATCATACAAGGAAAACATTGCAAACATTGAGTCCAAAATCATTGAGTTCCACTATCCAAAGTCATTGAATTCTATTATCAAAATCATTGGGTCCTATTTCCAAAATCATTTGAGTCTTATTTTACCAAAATCATTGAGTTCTTGGTGTATTATCACTTTAGAGGTATAGCATGTTTCTCACTACCTTGGTCTTGGAAAACAAAGGTTAATTCTAGGTCAATATTGGGTCAAACATTTCACTCACCCCTCCATCAAATTTCATCCTTCACTTCACCAAACTTTGCAAAAAATTTGAATACACCAACACTTTTGGACTTAGATATCTATCAAACCAACCCCTAACTTAGTTACTTTGTATTTGAAATGAATCCTTTTCCATGCATTTGGTTAAGTTAGTTATCATATTTGAATTAGTTTATCTTGAAGGTCACGAGTCTACCCTAAAGATTTCCAAGTTCATAAACATCCTTTATCAAACATCAAACATCAAACTCTTAATTCAAAAGTGTTGTCCCAAAATGTTTGCAAAGATCATTTTCCATATCATCCTCCTTTTCATCTCCCATTTTCATTATTGCTCCAAAAAGACTTAGAGCGTCCCTTTTACCTAAATTTGAGTCAACTAGAGAGTTTAAACATTTAAAATCTCAACATAACTCTCCTATAGGTGAACCACAATTTAGGGTAACAACAAGATCACGACACAAGAGAATCATGGAGAAAACCAAAGTCTCATCTACCACCAGTGATACCAACCCTCAAGAATTTGATCCAAGAGGAAATTCTATCCTCGCACAACAAATCCAAGATCTAGTAAGACCATATGAGGTAGAAGATGTCACAAACAACCCACTTCGACTTACTAAAGAGGAACTCCTTGAGTATGAACAAAATCATTCAACTTTTCTCATGCAAAATTTGACACTAGGATTAACTCAATCTATGATTCAACCAACTCCATCCCTTGTTCCAAGTCAATCCTTAACATCTAGTCTTGCAACTCAGCTAGGAACCAACCTTGGTCTCACTTCATGTCTAGTAACAAACACAACTGTGGGTATTCATAACATGAGCGTTCCATTAACTTCCAACCTTCCCCAAAATACAAGATGGACACCAACATTTGGCAAAACACTTGCATTCCATGATGCCACAACAACCTCAACATTTCAAGCTCAACCATCTTCATCCATCACCACAAATACCCCAAGTGTGCCTAACATTACACAAGGTAATGTGAACCAAGTACCTCAAGTAGGACAACAAGGGCAAGTTAACACTCTCACACAAAGTAAACCCTTGACAAGTGGTTCTAACAAAACCATTGACACATTGAAACAAGTGGTTACCCAAACTCCTCAAGTCAATTCACCATCCACATAAACCCCATATATCATCAATCGAAGTCAAAATAATCCCTTGGTCACAAATCACATCAGCCAAGGAAATACCTTGACCACATCCCAAGCACAAGGAAATCCCCAAAGCATCAGTCAAGGTAATCCTTTCAATCAATGGACTCAAGTTCCTAATGTGCCCTTAAAATCGCCATACCCAATGTCACCAACATCATCTTTCCCCTAGGTCCCCCACATCATGCAAAATCAAATGGGACCTCAACCTTACATTCCTCCACCTCAATCCACTATCTGACAAGGAATGTTAAGCCAAGGGAACCCCCAACCTCTCATCAACAACCCACAACCCAATCAAAGCATAAACACCCAAAACCCACTGTAGATGTCCCACCAACCAACTCATCCTACATTGCAAGCACATTCCCTAGCCTTACAACAAGCGCAATAGGATTATCAACAAGCAGTCCAACAACAAAAACAACAAGCAACCTTAGTAGCACAACAACAACAACAACAACAATAGCAAGCAAATTTAGTAGCACAACAACAACATCAAGTAGCCTTAGCAACACAACAACATCAAGCAGCCTTAGTAACACAACAACAACAAGAAGCCTTAGTAATGCAACAACAAAAACAAGCTCAACAAGCCGTCTTAGCAGCACAACAATAACAAGTCTTGGAAGCCACCTTAGTAGTGCAACAACAACAACAAGCCCAAGAAGCTGCCTTATTCGTGCAAGAAGCATTGATTTCTCAACAATACACACAACAACAATAGTAGGGTTTATACTACAACCCTCATCAAAACATCGTCAAACTGAACACGTTAGGAACATATACACCTACACCACCTTTACAATATCCTACACCACCATACACACCATACAACACCTCATCATATTAGAATCCCACATACATTTCATCCACCATCCCACAATACACAACATATGCTCCTCCACCAAACGCACAAGACGATGTAGCATCGCAACTTAAGGTGTTATCACAAGAAATACAGGATTTCCAAATGGGAAAGATGAAGAAGCCCCATACACAACAAAACCTATTTCCTTATCCATTCAATCAAAACATCGCAATGGTACATTTTCCTCCCAGATTTGAGGTCCCCGAATTTGATAAATACAAAGGGAGAGGAAATCCTGTGGACCATGTCAAGGAATTTAATTTCATGTGCATGGAGGTGGCCTATAATGATTCCTACTTAATGTTCCTCTTCCCACGAAGTTTAACAGGCCCTACCATGGATTGGTTTTCATAATTACCTCCAGGCATCAAAACCTTCCAAGAAATCATCGATAGATTCATAGATCACTTATCCTTCAATCTTGACATGGATGTGGTATTAGAAGATTTACACACACTCAAGTAGAACAAAGGAGAATCCTTTGCCAATTTCTTGCAACAATGGAGGCAAAAAGCTATTAAGAGCAAGTGGACCATTCCTGACGAACAACAAGTGGGGATTATCATAAAAAATGTTGATCCAGATCTATCCTTCCACTTGAAAATGCAGTGCATTACCTCTTATGATGAGCTTGTCCCTAGAGTCGTTAACATCAAGAGAGCCCTAATCTTAAGGGAAACACACAAGTGTATAAAGATAACCACCCATCCACTAGTTTTAACGACAAGCCCCGTTATTGGGCCAAGAACAAGAATGTTACTAGTGATGGTGTTGTTGATGCAAGGCAGTCTTAACTACTCCTAGGTAAGAAAACACCCAAACCATGAATACACAACAACCATACACATCACCGTCAAACAATCAAACAATGATTAATGCAACAAACACTCAATGTAGACAACAAAGAACAAATAGTGCTCCTAAATGACAATTCACTCCCTTAGGGGAACTTATGGAGGATGTGTTGAAGTAGTTGATACAGTCTAACCTTATCACACTCCTATATTTTTCAAACTATCAAGAGCCACAAGTCAAACCTCACAGCTATAGAGATGATCATTTTTGTGAATTTCACCAATATGAAGGTCATAACACACAAAATTGTTTTAGACTCAAACATCTAATAGAATATCTTATTGAACAAGGAGACATTTATGTTGATCAAAAATATGGGAATTGAAATTTGAAAATTTACACAAACCCTATGCCTGATCATACAAAAGCAAAAGATTCAGGAAAGGCATCAACCTCAAAAAATGTAAACAATACATATGATACCATGGTGGGGCATATTTATTTATCACAACATGTGGAATCAGACATACATCAAGATACTATTTTAAAACAAAGTCCAAACCCATCAACAGTGTTTAGCACTATTTTATACCATAATGAAATCAAGTGGATATCATATTGTGATATCTCTCCCACATATGATTGAATGATTGGGAATGTGGAAGAAGTTCCAAACAAGCAAGAAATATCCCTTATTTCACCCCTACCCACAAGTTTTTGTGAAGAGTCTTTTACCAATGATATATCATCCACCCAAGGATCATGTCAAGAGGAGGCTCTTGAGGATAATGAAATTTACTCCGAATCAAGTTAGGATCAAGAACCCTTATCCCTAGAGTTTCATCAAGAGCTAAGCGATATCTTCCAAACAATTTTAAGCTCCAAAGATTTCCTCGATATCACCCCTGAGATGTTTCTTTTGGATGGACATATAGACATTCTTCATCCAAAACATGAGTATACCACTTGATATTCCTACACAAGAGTAAGCAACAGTTAAGATTCTTGATTCTTACAATGATTGTGCATCATCGACATCTTTTGAGTCAGCATCAACATCTTTTGAAGTAGTATCAATAGATAATGATGTCATAGAACCAGAGAAAATAGTTCATACTCTTGAATAGTAGGAACCCATAGCAATATCATGTGTTCATGACAAGTCATATTCAGTGGCTATGGATTAGAGGATACATTATCAGGGCAAAGGATTAGGTATAGATAATACCTTCACAATGTTGGGGGCAATCTTGTCTACAATAAACATCAACATATGGGGCATGAAGGATCCTTATGATGAAAATGTAGTCAATGCTACAACTAGTTGTATCATGAGTTGGCATTGATCCATCATCTCATACGCAAATTGGGACCAACGTAAAAAGAAGAATTCCTATCAAAGCAAGGTGAAGATTATCAAAGAAAATGAAGCAATAAAGAAAAAAGGACAGATCAAGTACAAATGGATACCAAAGAAAAATAAAGAAAATCATCCCTTAAAAACTCCATTAGTTAAAGAAACTATGGGGTAGAATAAAAAAGGGAAATGTATCCATCAAAGAAGTCCTGAAATACAAAAGAAAGCTTCTCAAGAAAGGAACAAAGTATATCTAGTGGTTGGTCCTAATTCTGAGAAAACCTTCATTCCCACCCATCATCTCTCATCTTCCCAAGTTTGGAGAGTTAAAGGTTCCAAACCATCGACCAATCCATTTCATATTCCTTCATACATGTCGCCATACACTCCATTCACAATATCCAATTCTCACATTGACCATGTGTTGGCAGCTACCCTTCATCATAAGGATTTTGAAGGTACCATATCGTGATGTTCGCACATAGACAAGGTTAATTTTGGTATCCACAAAGCAGATCAGAGTTCTTCAAGGTTGCATTCAAGTGCTCATATCTTATCAGAGCAGCTTCTTCAAGAAGGATATCGCTAAAACGTTATGACAATGGCCTCTACATTAGTACCACTAGGTGGTTCAACATGAGGGTAAAATTTCCAAAAAATCAAAAAATCAAAAATCAAGAAAATTGTAAAAATAAAAATTGTCCTCCAGTGAAAACCACTACGGTGGAACTTTGGGAAAGTACTATGATGAAAACCTGGCAAACAAATGTCATGAGTAGAATTGAGCATCTATGTGATCCTTCTTAGACAGAAGCATCTCATCCTTGTCATAATAAATCCAATGTTCCCTCCATCCATCCAATCCATCTTTCATCTAGATATCCCACTTTATCTTGATCTTGACAAAGATTCATAAAATACTTCAACTCTACTCATGGAAAACTCTTGACATGATCTTTACAATTTTATCTCATGAAGTCCCATAGACCATATCTAGCATGCTAAAACTTTGTTGAACTCTTTGCATAGACATTACCTATCTTGGTTATTCATTGCATTATAAAAAAATGCTAGACACTGGGGGCAGGTTATTGCACTCTTGTTTCCAAATAACTCTTGATCCATGTATTATACCCCACAACATGACATCGACATCGTAATCTAGGTACCGTTTACCTCCAAATCTCTCTAAAATCCAAAAACATCCGTAAAATATTCATCAAAAAATTCAAAAACAGTTGCAAAATCTTGTATAGCCGAAAATACAAAAACATTCAAAATATTGTACAACTAAAATCCAAAAACATTCACAAAATTGTAAAGTCAAAATCCAAAACATCCAAAACACATCAAAATCACTAAAAAGGTTGAACAGTGAAAATCCAAAAATTGTACCTTGTTGAACTATGAGTCTCTAAGCTTGAACGTAGGAAAGGCCATCATTGATGTGCCCCTGAGACACCCTAGGTCATTCCTTTAGGAGTCCATCATAATAAACTGACATCCCTCAATTGTTCATTTCTCATTGTCAATAAGTCAATTCAATCAAACTATGTGGTCTCTGCATGTATAACGTAGGCAAGGCTAATCTTTGATCAGCCCCCGAGGCCCCTAGGATAGGTCTTTTAGGTTAGGTTCTTGGTAAAAACTCAAAAAATCTCTAAACATCCAAATATCAAAAAAGCCTTAAACATTTAGATAACAAAAAACACAAAAACGTTTGAAAATTGAAAATCCAAAAACATTAGAAAACATTCAAAAGACCTAAACAACATCAAATATCCTTGGAAAACCCTAAACAACCTCAAATAATCAAAAACCAAAACATCCACATAAACTTTCAAAAAGACCAAAACCAACCCGAAAACATTTTAAAAATACCAAAAACATTGAAATAATCCAAAAAATCCAAAACCATCCATCTCATCTCGCTTTTACCCGCAATAAACTTTCACCTATAATAAATCAAGCATCACCTTCAACCTTTGGTAAAACAAATAGAAAGCAAGTATAGCAAGTCGTAAAGTGATAACTTAAGTGTCAAAATCTAAAGTGTAGATCATAGGTAATTGAGTCAGTGGATTTTGTATCAATGGCTTATCACACACCTCATCCTAATGAAAACATCTTATCAACACGTCCTAGGATGAATCCTTCTTGCGATGGGCATCAGTATCAGAAATCACCTTAACTATATTTAAACTGGAAAGAGATATAGATAACACTAATTGTTTGTCTTTAATCTTTTCTTATGATTTATCTTAATTACCCATTTTGAGGACCTCTCGATGATGTCTATCAAAACGATTTAGAGAGAAATGAATGGGTCATTGATCATTATCTTTTGTTTGTTGTTCTTGTGGATACTCTTGTAAAATAATCTTGGTGCATACTTGCTTAGTTGTGTGTAGGAAAGTTGTTTAGGGTGTGTTGTTGACTATTGCATATGCTTTGTTCCAATATATTCTAGGCTTCTAACTTACATTATGATGAAGTTTTTGTATGTCAAGGTGTGAACAAGAACTATCCTATTTATTTGCAGAGTCAAAGTCCATTATACTAGATACAATGGCATCCTAGTTATCAATACCTTGATGCATCGTGTCTATGTGTTATATCAAACAATAAGGAATGATGGAAAATACCAATCCCAAAATATAAGCGAATAATAATAATCATCATCATGTATTTCTCATCACCATCTCTAATAAAGTCTCGATGGATCAAAGACTTGTTGGAATTTTTGAATCAATATTCTGAATCAATGGTCAAAATTCATTCATTTTCATTCTTCTACTTCTATCCATCTTATCTTCTTATTCTTCTAGTTTTACTAACATTTCTATCCAAGCATCAAATATATGTGATCTACATTGAAAAATACATGAGGCTACCCATTGTTGATGACTGTCTATACATCATGAAATCTGTCTACATCAACATATGAGCTTTCCAAGAACTATTTTTCATCCTCTTTACCAGCAATCCCTCTTCTTTTGAGATGCGGTGGGGCATCTATATCATCTTCATCTCAACAATATGAAAATTTGTAGCTCTTTGCTTCAAAGGCAACCTAAAATCTCAAGAATCTTAAGCATAATTCTAATTTTCGCTTGTTGTGAGCCTGATTAGAACACTTTATTCCCTAATTGATCTCTAGAGGGGAAAACCAACCATCTTTCAATCATATTGATATCAAATCATCTAATGGACTTTTCTCCTAGGCTTGCTAGCAAATCTTGATCAAATTATCAAATCAATCATCATTGGGATATATCTTTACCAATCCTCATTTTATTCAACACAATCCTTGCATTGTTGTGAATCCTCAACATTGTTATCAATCAATCAATCAAATCAATCAACTTTAGCTTGGCTAACAACATCTCAAAGAGATCATCAATATTTGTTTCTGCATCGTCATTAGCATCAAAATCAGCATTGAAATCAACATCATTCTTTGAACCAATGCAACGAGTACATTGCTTCAAAGAGGGGAAAAACATACACACTTAAAAAATGTCTTGATCGATCACATTGGCTAACTAACACCATTTCCTCTTGAAACCCATCCTCTTTTTGCTTATTTGATTAAAGTAGCCTAGCTATTTAATTAATTGCATCATTTTCATCTATTAACCTAGTTCATTTAATCAGGTTAATTCCCCCCTTTCACGTTAGCATTTCATCCTATTAAATTGAATAAATCAAAACATTTAATTCGTTAAGTCTTCTTATTTAATTAAATAGCCCTAATTTATTTAATTAAATATCATTTCACCTTTACCACATTCATTAAATCATTTAATTTAATGAATATCACTTTATTCTTCTAATCCCTCAATTGCATAATTAAAACTTTGTTTAAATTAGCAATTATCTAATTAATCTCTTTCCTCCCACTTTCTCCCCTTTTGCACAATTAAACTTTTTTTTAATTAGAAAATTATCCTTTTTCCTCACCCATGAATATTCCAAAGAATATTCTTTCTCCTACAATCATTTAAGAAAATGAATATTCTCACAAATCTTCATGTGCAAGATAGCTTGAAACCTCTTGTACAAGTTAACTTTTGACCTCTTGTACATGTCAAAAGTGTGCTTGTTTGGAAGGAATGAGAACCCTTGATTAAATCTCATCTTGCATTCTCATTTGTTGATGAGAATCCATGATCCATGCCTACCATTTCCTCCATTCTTTACCGTTGATTAACCTTTTTGATCTCAACCCTTCATTTTTCATTTGCTCTCCTATAAATAAAGAACTATTTGGAGACAAATGGATCCATCTTTTTCAGAGAAAACTTATGTTGTTGAAATCACTCACACTCATCTTTACTCACATTTAGCATATTTTAGTTCATTTTTAGTTGCATAATATCTTAGCTTCCATGCATCCTCAGCTAAAAAAATAATCAGGGTTTGAATCTTTTAGTTTAATTTCATTTAGATTAACTTAGAAATTACATATCTACATCTTTTAGCATAAAATCATGGTAGATTAACTCTTGCATCATGCTCAATTTACCATAAATCATGTTTTTATTCACATATCACAACAGTTTCATCAATTCTCTTCAATAAAATTGATTGATACAAGCTCACTGATCATGGGATTGGGAAAGGATCTTTGTTCCACATTAACACGACACCAATTCCAAAATAGGATAATTTTTAAATGGGTTAGAGTAGAAATTTAAATGCTTTCACTATTCATAATATTTGGTTTCAATAAATGTCAATTTAAGTTTCATTTGAATGATCTTGTTTAAGATTGAGTATTAGTGGCTACGTTAGGCTTTGATTCTTCATGGATAAAGTGTAATTAGCCCATACTAATATCCGTGATCGACACAATCAAGTTTAAAGATCTACATTCATGCTATCCATTACATATAATATTGCAACCTTTATTCCAAGGGTTTGGTGAGTTGCAACATTGCTTATTTGTTCATTCATCATTCCTTCATTCTATTTGATTTCATTTCAAGGTTTGATTACCAAAACGGGGTTTGACTAAGACAATCCCCTATCCACTAAGAAAGCAACATTTTTCCTTCTCTTTGATGTGTGATTTCTAGACTTAGGTTGAAGATCCGTTAAAGAGAAAGATTGGAGAAAATTTGTCAAGTTGTCAAGGTTGTCATCTACATTGCAAAATCATGGAAAAGTCATCTACAAGTTGCAACTCAGTGTTTCAAACTTGGAGATTTGATAGGAGAGAAGCTACAGAAGACCACTAGAGGATATCAGAGTTTTAGATCAACCTTGATATTGGGACTAAATCACCACTTGTGGAATATGAGTCATAGTATACCAAATTTCAAGCATTTTCTATAGATCCTTGTTTAGTAGTTCCAAATTTTGGTTTCGGCCTAAAACCCTAAATTGGGACTAAATTGCCCCTACTAGAATATGAGTCCTAGTGTGTTGTAAAAGTCAGTGTTTTGGGATCTCAGACCTTGTTTCGTGCCTCTTCAACTTTCCAGGTGCACCTTTGTCCTTCTCCAATTTGCTATTCTGATTTGAGTTCATTTTCTAGGTTACATTATTAGGTTTTTCATGTTACTTGTCTTTCCAAGCCCTGCTTGGTGATGAAATCCCTTATTGTATTTAATCACACCCTAGGACACCCTATTGAAAATCTCTTTTCCTTAATTCGATCCTTGATTGAGATCTCTAGGGTTTCCTTGAGTGAAACTTGAAGGAAATAGGAAAAGGTCCTAAACCCTAGTTCCATCTTCCAAAAAGATAGAACACCTATTTTCTAGGTTTCATTTTGGTGAACCTGACCTTTAGAACATCTTATTTCTTATTTGGAGTGCATGATAATCCTAGATCTAGCTTACATCAGGTCTTGCATTAGTTAATTTTCATCTAGGATTTTAAAATCTTGCATTAGTGAAAGTGCATATAGATTGCATTTTTGCATCTTGCATCATTGAATTCCATTTGAAATTTGAAATTTTACTTAGTCTAGACATAATTCAATCCAAAAAACCTAAAATTCACTCATAATTTACTGAAATTAGTGTCAAAACCCTAATCTGGGACTCATATGCCCTCTGGGCGATTTAGTCCCAGTATAGGTTATTTTTCCTAATTTTTGAGTATTCTGTGCGGACTATTTTTCAAAATTTGAACCCTTGAAAAACCCTGATTGGGGCTCATACACCTCGTTGAGATATTTAGTTCCATGCCATATCTTAAATTGCATTTTACAGCATTAGAAACCCTATTTTTTTCTTTTGTTTGCTATTGTTAGATCTCTATTTTAGTTTACTGAATTTTTGTTTCATTCATTTCAGTGCATCTAGCTTATTTTCATTTGAATTGGAATTAGAGAATATCACTTATCTTTGTTCATTGCACTCATTGATTATCCCTTGTATGAGCTTTACAACTTTGTGTCCTATTGCTAATACTATAGTGAGATGAAGTTCGAGACTCATGTCATCCCATGATAGCACAATTGTCGTGGATCTTTGGTTATCTAGCTCTTTCACTCCTAGTATTGACAATACTCACTGGGTATGGACCATACCCTTAACAACTCTTTGCCTTAAAGTAGTGTGACAAGTGTTGAAACATTGGTTACTAGTATTCCACAAGAAAAAATAATCCAAATCCACGAAGACTTAGAAAACCTACAAAATCAATTGAGTACTAAAAATATTATATCCATCATTCCAATATGGAAGGGGGTCAAAATTATGAAGGGGTTATATGAATAATCATTGTCATCACTCCTTCCATATAATTTCATAAGGAGTTTTGAATAAGAGGACACTTATTATTAAAATCCTGTATAATATGATTGCATACATATAAATATTCAAATCGTTCTTCTTGCAAGGAAACAATATGTAAAGACAATAATATTCGCACACCACTATTTTTTTCCTTTTTCTCTAAATATGAAATTAACTTTGAATAGACAAGGTAAGGCGAATAATTCCATGAATTTTTTTCTTTCATTTAGTTACCTATTTGTTCATGCACGATTCATACAGTCAAGAATGATATTTATCATTTACAAGAAAAATGTAGATGTCATTGTCTATTGTGGTGTGTGAGATTTCCAATATTGCTTACCATTCATCATCTGACTAAGAATTCCTACCTCAACCATTTTATCATTCTTCAACTTGTTCTTGAATACACATTCTTGCACTTGAAATTTTTCATCAGTAACCTTTAACCGATAGTCATTATAAAACAATTCTCTTAAATCATTAAGTTGCAAGATAATAATTTTTCAAATATTATTGCATTTATCAAATCTCATAAACATTAAACGATAAATTCCATTTTTCAAATATTTCAATTAACTTAACATTATTAAATGCAAGGAAATAGAGATGTGACATAAGCCTACTAAAAAGTGACGTACCTTTATTCCTCTAGATTGTTATTGACTGATTTTGTTGAGCTAAACTAGTAAGTCTTATGGAAGAAGACTTGTAAAATATCTCTGATACCCATTGAGTCAATCAAAAAAATTGCTTGGCATTCAAACAAAAACAAACATCAACATGGTCAAAAATTTCAAACCCTTTGTTTATAGGTGAGTGCACTTGAAGGACAATATATTGTTGCATACCTCTAAATATATCTTTTTTTTCAAAATAATATATTAGTGGTTTCCTAATATATTTGACCATATCTCTACTCACTTATATCAAAGTTAACCTAGGGAACTATGGATTAGCTCTTTGATTTCCACAATGTCAATATTTTGTGGAAAACATTATGTCTTGTCATAGAAATTCTTAGTTTAAACTTAATCAAGACATTTGATGTGGTAAAAGGAATCTCATTAAATCAAAGTTTAATCAGTTGAACCTACAAAGTAGGTGCACCTTGGTCCTATTTTAAAAAACATCATGACTTCCAAACAACATAAAGAGAAAACAAGGAAATGCATTACCGAACGTTATACCAAAGTTCTACCATCAAACAATCATTGGTCTCTTAGGTTAAATACTCAAAGGAAAAAGAATGTCTTTCAACACCTTGATGTTGTATAAAAGTCCTTGTTAGGTTCAAACATTAGGATCAAGTATCACATTCGCATCAAAATAGTGGACATCTCATCTCACAAACAACTTTAAATTTTGGACACAACAACCTCCTAGACTTAGGTTTTCATCAACAAATCACCTAGTTTAGCTATATGTTTGGAAATGAATCCTTTTTCATATATTTAGTTAGATTAGCCAACATCCTTTTGAACAAGTTTATCCTAAAATCACAAGTCTACTTTTAGGATTCACAAGTTCATTAGCATCCTTATCAAAACACGAACATCAAACCTTAAGTCTAGTGTTGTCCAAAATTAGGAGTTCATCATTCACATCATCATCCTTTTACCATTCACATCATTGGTTTTAAACACCTTAGAGAGTCAATTTTACAAAAAAATGAATCAACTCAATAGTTTAAACAATACAAATCCCATCATACTACTCCCAAAGTTGATCCAAGTTTTATGGTAACAACAAGATCAAAACATAAGAGAAACATGGAGCAAAACCCTAATCTACCTATTGTGAGTGATACAAACCAACAAAACCTTGGAATTCAAGATTTTAATCCTATAGGTTTCACAACTCCATATAATCCATACATTCATCATATCCTACAAACTTCAATGACGCAACAAATGGGGTATGCCTGATCAAAACCTTGGAACATCTTGTCACATGGTAGATTTAAATCAATGTCAAAAATTACAAATATATCAACCAAATGATCAAAGCATGAGCCTTCATCAAACCAATGTTATCTCACCAAGTCAACATGTCAAAAATTAACATACCAAGTACAAATATATCAAAGGTGAGCATGTCAAATCCACAATTGGTGAACTATGGAATGTATTTATTCACACCTCAACAAAGTCAAATACCATATCAAAATAAACTACATCAAGGGTCACAACAAAATCAAGGGTATAAAAATCAATATCAAAATCAAAATCTAGCACACCAAATTTCCCTAAATTCAATTGAGAAAATAGTTGACACACTTTTCCAACAAACACCTCAAGGTCCTTATCAACAACACCTTGAACATCATCAAAATAGTGAGTCACAATATCAATATCTTAACAATCATCAAAACATGGATTCATATCATCAACAATATTTTCAACATCAAGACATTACATCAACAACCACAACATCAGCAACAAAATCCATCCTTACAACATCAAAACATGGCATATCATCAACAACATCAACAATCATCACAACAACAATTATTGCCATCCCCCAACACCAATAAACATGAATACAATCCTTTATGGGAGCCAATTGAGGTGGTGTTAAACACATTAGTCCATTCTAAACTTATCACACTTCCAAAATCATTAGGTGATTACAAACCTATATTCAAATTCTCATGGTATGATGACAAGGCTTATTGTGAATATCATAGAGCAAAAGGACATGACACATAAAACTATATTAAACTCAAAAATATCATCCAAGACCTTATTTATCAAGGATAAATAAATATTGATAACAACATTCAAGGTTCAACCACTAATGATAGCATTGACAATATCTTAACCTCAAATGTTGAAGACAATGATCAAGATCCATCTACCAATGATCACATTGAAGATGTCTTTACCTCACCTAATGAGCAAGAGGACATACATCAAGACACCTTCCTAAAACATGATCAACATCCTCCACCAAGGTCTAGGAATTGTTCCTTCCAAGATATATTAAGATCATTTGACCTCATGGTTACAAATATTGAAGAGATTCTTAATGCACCATTTGATCCAAACTCACTTGAAGATCAAGAGATTCTTAAACCAATACCCATATCCAATGAAGGGAATATAATCCAAAACCTACCATCTATTGACCCACATTTTGAAGTAATTAAATAACCCTTTGCAAACAATCCTTCCTTTGAAATTCATCCATGTCAAGAATTTGATCCAAAGTATATCTAAGGTAACTCTGAAATCAGTCAAGATCAAGAATCCACATCTCCAAGATACTACAATGATTTAATGGGTATCTTCAAATCTATACAAGATTTGCAAACAATGAGCATATCCATATACCAAGCACACATGCATATACCCATGAGATGCTTACTCCTAATGGACATGTAGATGATCTTCATCCAAAACTGGAGTCTCATACACTTGGCATCATTACCAAGGAACAAGAGTATCATACTCTTGATATCATTACCAAGGAAAAAGAGTCTCCTACTCTTAACATATTTACACATGATCAAGGCATAGTAGAATCCATAGACATATCAAAAATTGATCATGAAGAAGACCTCTACATGGATTGTGAATTAGAAACATCCTTTGAAGAGCAAGCAGAAAGAGATCATGAGGAAGACTCCTATATGGATTTTTCAACACCTTTTTAAGAAGCATCAAAATCAGATGCATCCTCCATGTAGATGGAAGACATTGAGTATGAGGATATCAAGAATTATTGAAAATCAACAAAGCTAAACAATCTTGGACAGCAAGGACATGGTTTGTCAATAGCAGTAGAGTCAAAGCATGTCAATGATACTCCCACAATACTAGGGGAAAATTTATCTAATACAAACACCAACATGGGGAGCATGAAGAGTCCTTATGATGAATCCACTACCAACACTACAAACATTCATGTCAAGAATCATCATCCATGCATCTTTCCACTCACTAATTCAGACCAACCACAAGGGAAAAAGACATATCAAAGCAAAGACCAAGTCATTGAAACAAAAGATTAAGTGAAACAAAATAGACAAGAAAAATTCAAATGGATACCAAAGAAAAAGCAAGAATATCATCTCAATCAAACTCCATTAGTCAAAGAAACTATGGGAATAATTCAAAGAAAGAAGTTCATCCATCAAAACTATCTAGCGATACAAAAGAAAGCTTCAAGAGTGACCTACAAAGTATATGAAGAAGTTGCTCCCAATCGAATCTCCATATCCAGCCATCATTGCTCATCCTCCCAAGTTTTGAGAGTCAAATATTCCAAACTGTCAACCAATCCATTTGCATCTCATATCCCTCAACACATTTCATCATCCACTTCAACATCTAGGATATCTAATTCTCACATTGATTGTGTGTTGGAAACAACTCTTTATCAAGGGTTACATTCAAGCGCCCGTATCTTAACAAAGCAACTTCTTCAAGTAGGATACAAGTGTCACATTATGACAACAACATCTACATCAGCATCACCAGGTGGTTCAACATGAGCATACATCTACAAATTTAAAAAAAAAAATCAATAAAATAGTCAAGAGAAGAAGCATCCTCTTGTGAAAACCACTACAGTGGCACTTTGGACAAGTACCATGATGAAAACCTGGAAAACAAGCATCATGTATAGAATTGAGCATCTACGTATGACATTATAGGTGGAAGCATCTCATCCCATCCATAATAAATCTAGCATTCCATTCATCCATGATCCATTATCCAATTCATTTTCATTCATCTTCCAAATTATCTTGATCTTGACTAAGATTTGGCATACACTTCAAACTGGCTTTGTGGCAAAATCTTGACATGGATCATTATCACTAATCCTATCCTATCCTTGGGTAATTCAACATCATACAATCCATTAGGCATTATCCAAATGATCATTATTTATTTGAACAAGCTATCTTATCACAAGATAATCTTTGGCATCCTTTGCATACCCCTCATCCATTATCCACCATCTATCCATACATCTACCCATATCATTCCCTACATTGCTAGATACTAGAGGCAGGTACTTGATCTTGTTTTGAATAACTCTTAATCCACATCTTATATCTCATTATGTGACATCAATATTGTGATCTAGGTATCATTCTCAAAATCTAAAAACATCCATATATCTTCAAAATCCAAAAACATCAAAACATCTATAAAGTTCAAAATAAAAAACATCCAAATCATCTCAAAAAATCCAAAAACATCCAAATCACATCAAAATCCCTAAACAGGTCAAAAATTCAAAAATTCAAAGACACCTTGTTGAACTACATTGTCTCTGAGCTTAAACATAGGCAAGCACATCATCGATGTGTCCCTGAGACATTAGGTCAATCCTTTAGGAGTCTGTCATAATAATTTGACAATGCATCAATATTCATATGTCATCAATAAACGGTTACTAGTCAAAGTCAATAGAACTACGTCGGCTTTGCATGTATAACGTAGGCAAGGCCATCACTGATGAGCCCCCAAGATGCTAGGTTAGCTTCCCTTTAGGTCTTGGTCTAAAGCAGAAAACACAAAAACATTTGAAAAACTTGGAACCCTCAAAATAACTTAAAAACCTAAACATCCACTTACACCCAAAAAGATCAAAAACATTGAAATATTCCAAAAAGTTCAAAACTACCCATCCCATTTCGCATCCACCCACAATAAACTTCCATCCATAATAAATTGATTGTCATCATCAACCTTTAGTAAACAAGTGGAAACAAGTGTAGCAATTTGTGAAGTATAAGCGTAAACACAAAAATCTAAAGTCTTGATCATGAGTAAACAAGTCAGTCAAACCTTATGTCAACGGCCTTTCAAAAAATCTATCAATTAAAAGCTAGCATCCGCTAATATGTCCTAGGATACATCTTTCCTATAGTGGGAATCATCATTGGCAATCATTTTGGATACTTATCCTCAAAACAATGCCTTTTGGCAAGAGATATGAATGACACTAATTGTTTGTTCATTTTGATCTTTTCTTATGATTTATCTTATTGATCCATTCCAACGACCTCTTGATTATGTCTATCAAAATTATTTAAAGAGAAAGGAATGGGGCATTGATTTTTATCTTTTGTTTGTTGTTCTTGTTGGATGTTCTTGTAGTACAACCTTAGTGAATACTTATCTTGTGTGTGCTAGGATAGTCTCAAGTAACACAATTCCTAGGACATACAGGTTCTTTATACATTTTGTGTGTTAGTCTCATTACTTCAATGGCTTATTCTCTCACATGGTCAAACAAGATTTTTGTATGTTAGGTATGAACAAGGATAATCCTATCTATTTGCAGATTCAAAGTCCATCACATTAGATACAATGATGTCCTAGTTATTAGTAACTTGATGCATCGTTTCTATTTGCTATATCAAAAATAAGGAATGATATGATGAATTTATCCCAATCCCAGAAGCAAGAAAATCATCTTTCTCATCACCTAATCCAATAATTTTGAATAATCATAGGCTTGTCGGACTTCTAAATCAATATAAAAAAAAAATGGTTAATCAATGTTCATCTCATTCTACTACATTCTCATTTTTCTCGTTCTTCTATTTTTACTAACAGTTTTATCCAAGTATTGAATTTGTGCTATATATCAAAATATATGTGAGACTACCCATGGCTAATGACTGTTTGTATGTCATAAAATCTGTCTACATCAAATATCTGAGCTTCCTAAGAAGTATCTTTTGTCCTCTTTGAGTTGAGCCTACTTAAAGTTTTGTCGTGATCTCGACCTCAAAATCAAAATTTTCATTCAATCTCTCGAAGGGGAAGTATACCAACACAAATTCCTTCTACTATGGAAATAGTGGGGCATTCGAAAAAATCATGAATTTTAAATTTTTTTATCTAAGTGACAACGTTAATCTGAAAATCATAAGTCTTTGAACATATGTAATAGGTACCTCACTTCAAACAGAGGAAAAATGTAGACACTTAAATCGTCCTGATCAATATTGCACATTTGAATTTGATCACTAACACAGTTTTCATCCTAAATCACCTCCTTTTGACCATTTAATTAAATAATCTTAATTGTTTAATTAAATTCATCACTTTCGTCTATTAATTAGATGATCAATTTTATCAGGTTAATTCATCCCCTTTCATGCTAATTTTCATCGTATTTAATTAGATAATGCAAATTATTTAATCAAACTCCCTAAGTCTTCTCATTTGATTAAATAATCTTAATTATTTAATTAAATGTCATTATTCCCCTTTTATTATATAAGTTAATTGTTTAATGAAATTCCTAATTTCCTCCATCATGCACAATTAAATAATGCTTACATTATTTAATTTGCTAATTACTTTCATCTTTAATTAGGATTTGTGCTTCTTCAAATCAATGTGAGCCATTGATTAAAATACTCAATCCTTGTCATCTTGCAATCTCATCCATTGATTGGAATCTTAATCCATGCCAACTTCTCTTATTGATTTTCGTCCATTGATTCAACTATTTTTCCTATAAATAATCCTCATTTCTATGAGAAAATGATCCACTTTCATTTATATTAATTGCACTATAGTGATTTTTAGAGCATTCTCCATGAGCATTTTATCATTTAGCATCTATTTTAGTTAAACTTTGCATCCATTTTAGCTTATATTTCATCCATTTTCATCCATCTTCATCAAAGGCATCCATTTGAAAGCTTGTTTCCAACAAGGGATTGGGAAAGGGTTGACATTCCACATCAATGCAACACCAATCCCCCAATGGGATGAGGTTTGAGGCATTAGAATAGGTTTCCATTATGCATTTTAGTTTATTTCATGTTTGATGGCTTCTTAGTTTATTGTTTTCAAGAATTTCATTGGGATCTTGACTTAACTAGATAGATCTTGGTTATTTCTTGTATGTTTAATCATGTTTAACTTAGGTTATGATCATGCTCTGCTGGGGCAATACTGGGGCATTCAAAAATTCATGATTTTTTAAATTTTTGATCTAAGCAGCAACATTAGTCTTTGAACCAATGTAAAAAGTACCTCACTTCAAAGAGGGGAAAAATGTAGACACTGACAATCAAGATTGATCGATATTGCACATCTGAATTTGATTTCTAACATCGTTTTCATCCTGAATCACCTCATTTCGATAGTTTAATTAAATAATCTTAATTGTTTAGTTAAATTCATTGCTTTCGTATATTAATTGAATAATGAATTTTATCAGGTTAATTCATCCCCTTTCATGCTAATTTTCATCCTATTTAATTAAACTCCTTAAGTTTTCTCATTTGATTAAATAAACCTAATTATTTAATTAAATGTCATTATTCCCTTTTTATTAAATAAGTTAATTGTTTAATGAAATTCCTAATTTCATCCATAATGCTTAAATAAATATGCTTTGCACATTCCTCTTTAATTAGTTAGGATGTGTGCTTCTTCAAATCAATGTGAGCCATTGATTAAAATCCTTAATACTTTTCATCTTGCAATCTCATCCATTGATTGGATTCTTAATCCATGTCGACTCCTCTTATTGATTTTCATCCATTGATTGATCAATTCAATCTTGACCGTTGATTCAACTATTTTTCCTATAAATAGTCCTCATTTCTATGAGAAAAGGATCCACTTTCATTTAGAGTAACCACATTATAGTGATTTTTAGAGAATTATCCATGAACATTTTATCATTTAGCATCTATTTTAGTTAATCTTTGCATCCATTTTAGCTTATCTTTCATCCATTTTCATCCATCTTCATCAATGGCATCCATTTGAAAGCTTGTTTCAACCAAGGGATTGGGAAAGGGATGAAATTCCACATCAATGCAGCACCAATCCCTCAATGGGATGAGGTTTGAAGCATTAGAATAAGTTTCCATTATGCATTTTAGTTTATTTCATGTTTAATGGCTTCTTAGTTCATTGTTTTCAAAAATTTCATCAGGAGCTTGACTTAACTAGTTAGATCTTGGTTATTTCTTGTATGTTTAATCATGTTTAACTTAGGTTATGATCATATGGGAAATACAATTACAACACAAGAACAAAACTTCATATGGGGTGACACATACCCTTCAATAGGAATACCTTAACACATAACATTTTAACATATCTATTCAAAACTAGTTATTTTCACATACAATATATTTATAAGGTTGCAAATAGGTGGATCATGCATGTTGTCCACTCCAACCTTATCCCAAGTTGGATACCATGTATCACAATTTGAGCTACAATACAATATTTACTAGTTCAACATTTTAAAACTTAAATTACTTTATATCATTGTGCTATAAGACACAAATAGAAAATTAAAATACTTCTACAAGGTTCATTCCACCACAATTTTATAAGTATAATTAGTCTCTATCTACTTAATTTTATAATGAACTAAAATTTTGTATTGATTTTTAAATGAAGAAATACATAGAATCAATGTAAAATCTTGTTCAAACACAATTGTTTTGTATCGATTTTGAAATCAAGGAATACAGAGCTAAGTTAGAAACTCATACTATCAAATCATTCTATCAACTTTTTTAGTTTGCTCCTCTATTCATCTGATGGAAGTGCTAGTTGTTATAACTAATAGTGTCTGGCGAAAATTTGTTAAAAATTCATGATTGAAATTAGATCTTGATTTGAATGTTTCACTTAAACTTGCATTTAAGCAGATCAATGGTTTAATGGAATCCAAATAGTTGACCTTATCTAGGTTTTCAGGAAACAATTCCAAATCAATCTTCCTTCTATCCTCTATCTTCTTTCTAAAATCATCTTTTCCAACAAATCGCTCGCTTGTGTCAAAAGCCTTTGGAAAACCAAGGTATGTCAAGTTCCTTACTTTTTTATCCATCTTCTTAATCTTTTTTGCAGCTTGATCTATAAATTTCTCTATTTTCACATATTCTCAAACACATTTCAATGATAGATAACAGCTTCATTAAGGCATCAATCTTGTCATTAATTCCTTTTGCTTCTAATTCATTGTCATTGCCTTTGTAGACTACTTGCAAATTTTGATTTGCAATTTTTTCTCTTGCAATCACATCTTTGTTCTCTATTACATATTTCCTAAGCTTCCTATTATGTACTATTAGACTATCAATGAGCTGAAACAATTCACACAAGTGATCAATCATTTGCATTATTTGCTCCCACATCTTTTATTTCATATGTCTCATTGTCTCTCTATAAAATGCAGTTAACTTATTTTGACAAGAGCTTATCTCATTTTTTGCTTCCCTCAGCTCAACTGCCAATCTTTCACTATTTTTCTCTCTTCCTCCAATTTTTGTTCCTAATGCTTTGCTTTCACCGTGTCTTATTTTAACCTTTTTGAAGTGGATTTTTCATCATCATATTTCTTTTTTCTCTCATCTAACCTTTGCTTGATTTCATTAATTCCACCCTTGTTTCTTTATCCTCTTTAGTTGTAGACATAGACACAGACTTTTTAATTCTTTTTTCTAATTCATTACTCTTGTTATCCAGTGCTTTTATCTTTTCTTTCTCATTTTCTAGATCTTGCAACTTTTCTATTTGAATCTGCATCCTTCTTTTCTCTCTCTTCCTTTAGCAATGATGTGTATACCATTTCATTGTTCTTTTTCAATACATTAATTTTGTCAAAAAAATTGAATCCAAAAAAATCCAATTGGAAACTGCTGACCTAAAATTCAAAATGATCCATCTGATTCTTTGGTTTACTTTCAACTATGGTAACAAAAAGCATATAATCCATGATTTATTTATTTGAGTCAAATGCGGGTAATCCCATGGTTGTTTCAGGCTCTAAAATCATAGTAGACGAACTCTCTATCAATTTCTTCCTTTCTTTTTCATACATTTTTTATTTTTTAAATAATCTTTGTAATCAAAACCCGGGGATGCAAAAATAATGAAATGATTAAATGGCGAAGGAGTAGCCATTGTTTTTGCACCCACACTAATTGAAGGAATGTCGGGGAATAACTCCTTTGAGGTGGAACTGAAAGTTATAGTTATACTGCTACTCATAGTTGAACTCGAACCTATCATGGTTCTTTGGTTCATTGGAATGCATTCATTAATGGGCACTTGTGTACTATCTTGTACTATTGTCTCCTTGTGAATTTTTTTTTTTTGTAGCACATTTTTACCACTAACATTACTACTACCTATATCATCACCGCCAGTAACTGTGTCAATTGCACTAGATTCTCCACCATCCACATGTCTTGGTTGTGATTATATCTGATCATAAGGATTAGGAATTGAAGTTGAAGCTGCAACAAAATGAACTCTTTCAACTATTCTTTGATGCCTTGGGTCCATTTTATTAGATCTAAGCCATTTTTTATCAATAGGTTTTCTAGGATCTACATCTATCAGCATCAAAATGCCTTGTCCTTTGGACCCCAAACTACCATGTTCATAACCCATTTTTTTGGCTATGACTACTCCTGAAGTATATGTTTGTTTTGTAATCTCACAAAAACCATATTTGAGTTTTCTTACATATTGAACACTTTTTTCTTCCCTATCATCATTAGATTCTTCACATTCATAAGAATGCTCTATATTCCACAAATTGCTAAACTCATAATCTTCTTTGATCTTTTCAAACTCTGCACTAGTTTTTGGTTCACCTAGATTCTTCCTCATAGACCAAAAGGCAATATTTTTTTATTGTGACCAATTTTTTCCTCTACAAGCCATATCTAAAAAAATTGGTGATTTTACTCTACTAGATGGTAGACCACATTTTTCATAAAAATTGTCGTACCTCCTCGTTTGCTTTCCTCTTATTTTTGTCAATCCAATTCCATAATTTCTGTTGACAATTTCCCAAAAGAACATCCTTTCTTAGTAGCAATTTTCTCCATTGCTATTTTGACCTCATCCCAAGAATCCTCGTTCCTCAAGTTTTTAAGTAAAGGTTTACTTTGATGTTGAATTCTACTTGCAACATTCTTCTTAGCCATAATATTTAATTTAATGATGTCACATGGATCATATTTCCAGTGATGGACACCATGAAATCTATTTTTTTCAAAAGATCATGTATGACACTAAATGCTTTTCTCTTGAAAGTAAACTCTCCACATGAAAAAGGTAAAGAAGAAAATATGCTCTTCTTTTGTTGACTCACAAAGCATAGTTGATTAGTACTCTCCATTTGCCTTACATATTCCAATGCAAAAACCCTTTCTATCACATGTATTGGAAATTTGTATGGCTTTACTCCTAATCCATAAAATCTTAGCACAGTATAATCTTCCATTAAGTACCAATCAACCAATTGTATTTCTTTTCCCAGTTGAATATAATTTCTACAACACATAGGCAATCTAGGCATTGGAGTATTTTTAATTGCTTCATACAATGGAACCAAAAAATAGTCTACAAAATCATTGTAATTCCTTTGAGAATCATGTATCCTTATCTTTGTTGTCCAATCATATACTAGAGCCTTTTTTTTCCTTTGAATTTGTATAGGATTGAATCTGAAGCTTGTTGGTCTCAAACATAGCACTAAATTTGAATAGAAAAAATATCTCAAGTAGCTTGTGAACCTAAATGTCTTAGTCGAACCTTCTTTAATCATTAAAAATTGTTTATGCATGGATTCTACAATATGCTCAACAAAGTTATATTTGACAGGTTACTCATCATAATGGATATTCAATACCATTTCAAGGAGGCTTGCACCCACTTCCCCATTGCTATCCAGTCCAAGGAAAAATGCTAGCATCGAAATAGTATCATGAACCCATGATTTAAAAATTCCCAAATCATAAGGAGGCTTATGCTTATTTTTCAATAAGTTTCTATCCCATGAACTATTTTAATTAGAAGAGTATTTTTCTCCCTTTCATCAACTACTTCATGATCATTATTAAGCTTTTCCAAGTCAATGTGGTTGTTTCCAAATTCTTTGATTGTAAATGCCAACACTTTTCCAAATTCTTGTGTACTAATTGTTTACATTTATTATTTTTTAGCTTTATTAACAATAGCTTTTTTGTTAGAGTGTTATGTATTGGGTTTTAGGTCCCATCAAAACCTGTTTACCCCTAATAAAAAACAATAGCTTTTTTGTTAGATCATCATAATTGTGAGCACATATCATAAAAAAATTTGGGCAAAAGAAAAATTCATATAACATCATGCACCCCAATTCAACTACCCACGGTGTAGTCATACTATTAATTGGCATTGTTTTATAATTTTACAATTGCATTTGCTTTGCAGCCTTATTCTCACATGAAAATCTAATTTCTGAAGTAAGCCTACAATATCACAGTATCCATCTATGAAACCTAAGGTTGTAAGCACTCGAGCATAATCTATTTTTCTATTTGAATTTTCTTCGGATTTCCCAACAACTGGTCTGGTGGTGGTCGTAGAAATCCTTGAATAGTGAGAAGTCCTTCTTAAGTCCTTAATTTTTGTTAAGCCTCTTAATTTCTCAACTCTCAACCTAAATCTTGAAAAATAAAAAATTTAAAAACCATAAAACCAACGATTCATGTCTTTCACTTACCCAAAATTTGATTCTTCAAAATATTAACACACAAAGACTAACATACATACATTGGTTGTGCTTGAACCTAAAATCTCCTTGCTACACTACAATCAGCAATCTAAAATCTCACTATCTATTGACCTTGTCACTTAAAAATAAAATCACTTCGCATTAGAAATTTCACTTATTTTTTCTCTTTCTTTGGAACATTAAACTCACTTAAATGTGTTACCTCTTAACTACACAATTACCACATTATATTCCTAAATAAACACTTAGAAATAAATTCAACAGTTTTCGTGCATCTATGCACATCCTATTAATTGATCACTTTCAGCATCCGACATCATCATTCAAATGTTCCATCTAAAAAAAAAATTCAACCATTGATCTCTGTAAATCTAATAGTTATAGAGTGATTCTAGAGCTTCAAGATCGCAAGCCTAGCCCTCTATGGATTTCATTTCGAAATACAACTACAACTATCCATCAAATGTTCATCCAATGGTTGAATTTAAGATATAAACTTAATATTTGCTAAATATTTCCCACATCATGAAAAAATTTCATCATTGGTCTAATGTCTTAGCTCCTAGGTCCAGGTTTAAATTTATGCTTTAATATTTTTCAATCTCGTGAATGGCCCCATTTTAAGATGTAACTTGAACCACATGCTCTAAATTGTCTTAAGTCATCGCTACTTAGGTCCCACAGTGCCAACTATTCAATCCTCATAAGATCCACCAACTCACATTGCTTAAAACATTGATTTCAATAGTGTTATGTCACACAATCCAAACCATTCCCCGCCATTCTATGGGAGAGCATTTTTCAAGACCTTGGTTCACCATGAAAATACGAGATAGTGTCAAGTGGTAGTTTCTAAGCTACTCGATGAAGAATATGAAAAGTGTTGATGATTTCAATAAGCATGAAGGTATAAAGAAGACAATAAATGGTGTCTATTTTGTAACATGTGCCAAGTTTTTGATAAAGCAAGTTGAATATAATTGAGATGGTTTAATCTCGGATAAGTATAGGAGACGCATAACAAAGTTAATCAATTCACATATTGTGATGTGTGGCATGATCTTAGGCTTACCCACCATTTCATGGGCCTCGATCTTCCACTCCAATACACGATCTCAATGGTGTGGGGAGATGACACATCAGCTTTTCCAACGCTTCCAAAGGTAGTGAGGTCCATGGTGACATGTAACGAGTACTTCCAGTTTTTCAAACTTGATTGACTCCATTTGAGTTGTCTAATGATATAGATTGTCACCAGATCAATGATTAGAATTCAAATATGCTAAAACAGGTAGTTACAAGCATGTTCGCTCATGTTAACTAAGAATTAATGGTGTGAAAGATGCCATAGAGCCCGAATTCAATGGTTTTTCCATAAAAACTTGCTTTAACACATTCTCATGAATTACCAAAGCATTCAAATCATAAAGTGATCAAATTCAGGAAACTTAGCTTATTTCTTCGTTGTGTCAAGACCTTAGATTTCTTAAACCCTAGTTTCATTGAATCGGTAGCAAAATCTCATGCCCAAAATCATAGTTCTTTGGTTCAACCTCAAATTGAGCCCTACACCAAGACCTTCTTGCTCAATTACCTAGCTTTGGAGCTGATAGCCATCTCGTAGATAAATACTATGGGCTTAAGGATGCAAAATTGACAAATTTTGGTTGAGAGCCCTTTAAATACTGATATTGAAAAAGGAATTCCTGAGTGCCAACCTACAACATACAAAATTTAGATTTGGGGAAATTACCTATCCCAAATGTTTACCTTGATGTGGACACGGTTAAAGCAATTGCAATTAATTATGATGAGAATATCAGGGATGTAAGGAGCAAAGCAACTTTTCCAAGGATTGACAATGCTAATGACATCACAAATGAAAGATGCAAAAAGTTCACCAATGATGAGACATTTGTCCAAACTAAAATGACTAGTGGAGAAATGAACAAATTCCCTAGTCAATCAAGGGATGAAATATGTCAAAGGTTGGTCATCCAATTGAAATTTTAACAAAAGAAATTGATAGCTGGTGAGGGAAGAAGACTAGTCAGACAAAATGGTATTATCCTACTGCCTAAGTGGGATATAGTAACAACTATAGCCCTAGACACTGTGAGGAAATATGACATTCAGGTATTACCATTGTTCAAGATTAAGCACTATCTAGATTCTCTGGGTCTGCATTTAGTCCTAAATATGACACATTAGGTATTTGGGCTCTTGCTATAAATACAAATATTCCAACAATTGTTGGGATTGTTGGTGACTTAAAGATTGGATTGATAATAAAAGAGCATTAGATACCTTTGTAGTGGAAGCAACTACATTAACTCTTAATGTTGCCAAATCTAGCGAAGCAATTGTTGAGTCCCTACATCAGGAGTTTAATCAAACTCTTAACAAATACAATTCTTTGTTAATTGTGCAAAACAAATACCAACAACACATTACACACTTGCAATTACAGGTGGAGATGTCGCAACCAAGCACATTTGCTACCCCACCTTGTAGACTAGGACAGTAGGAAAGAATTGTTAGAGCAGATGAAAGTATATAATGAATGGCTTCATCATTATACAAAATACAAAAAGGATGAGAACTTGCACGTTATCTCTAACATGTAGGAACACTCAATGGGTAAAATCTTGAAGAAAAATTGTGGTGCTCAGAAGAATTATTCTTCAATGCTTTCAACTTTTGACATATTTACAAAGGATGGAACATAGACCACTCTTCTACTGCAAACATGGATTTGAAGATTGAATGACGCATAGTTCCTACGTATCAAATTATGAATAATTCAATAGAATACAAAGGAATAGTACACCCTATGGAGCAAAAAATTAAAAAAATTGCTTTAGAATTTTAATGAGAGTGGCCTAGCAATTGTTCCTGATTTTTTTTTTGAGAATGGTAGATCCTAATAGGAATTACAAAAAAAAATGTGGTCATGTTCATTCATTTCAAAATTTTGAACATTCTGATGTTCATCTGCAAGCTAGGGATTATCTTATCTTACAATTAGGGCTCACCAAAGGGCTAAAAATCTCTTTAAACCCTAATATCGTTGACCTGTGCTAGGCGATTATTGATTCCTTACATTATAACTTAAGCCATTAAAATCATATGTATACCAGTCCCAAAACCCTAGTCTTTCCACTTACATCCCTTTTTAAAATATTTGTTAAACGTTTCCCACAAGACATAAAATATTTCACCATAACTCTAATGTTTTGACCCCTAGGTCTATGCATTAAAATTTATGTCTTAAATCATTTGTTGACCTAGTAAATGGCCCCATCTTAAGTATTAACATGAAGCACATTCTTTAAAAATGCCTTAAATTACTACTTCTTGGGTCCCACATTGCCATGTGTTCAGTCCTCATTGCTCCCTACCAGCGTACACTGATTAAAATATTCACTAAAAAAGTTGTGTGGTGTTGCGGGAGGGCACCATGAATTCGACTAGTACAGTGATCTTTGCAAAAGCTTATACGACGCTAGTGGGGGGGCCATAATCTAAAGGCTCTACGAGTACCATGTGGCACCATTTTGACTGTTCCCTGTCATAACATGGGGATTCATCCATAAAGACCTTGGTTGACCGTGGTGGTGCAGGAAAATGCCAAGTGGAAAGATCTCAACAATCTGATCAAGGATTAAATTATGCTAAATAAATTCACTAAGTATGATGACATACAATGGGAAAATAAAAGGTGTGTAACGTGAAACATATGCAGCATTCTGGTAAAGCTTGATAAAGATTTTTTAATCTAAACTATCCCAGTTGCAAAAAAATATGCACATGATGAAAAATTGCCTAAGTATAGGCAATGCACGTGGAAATTAACAAGTGCACATTTTGGACACGTGGCAAGATTTGGAGGCTTTCCCCGTCATTTTGCATGACATGATCTACCGCCCAATTCATGAGTGTGAGGATGCATGAAGATGATATATTTTTCACACTTGCAAAGGTGATGGGCCCAAGGTGACTATTGATCGATGCCATTTTCATAGCTAGTCAAGTTTTTTCAAACTTGTTTGACTTCATCAGGGCCATGAGATCAAACAAATCAGTCAACGATGAATGACCAAAATTCAAAATTAAAGAAAGAAATAGATGAAGTTGTTCTGCTTCACATGAGCGAAGATTAATGGTAGACAAGATGTCTTAGGGCCTGAATTTAATGCTTTTTCCATAAAATATTGCTTTAACATATTATTGAAAATTACCAAAGCATTCAGAAGCAAAAGGAGATCAAATTCAACAAGGTTTGACCGATCTACATCAAAAATCTATGATTTTTGCCATTCATGCACGTGTAAGTTTCAATTTTCTTTTGCCTTGCCCCATTTTATATAAAGTTATACATAATTGCTAGTATTAAATTTGAAATAGCATTATAGGATTAGCATAAGTTTTAATTGTATTGTTTGTGTTCATAGTATTTGTAATTTTCCCTAGTTTCATTTGTAGTTGCATCTAAACCCTTGAATTTCCAGTCCATCCACGATGACCTTCTTGCCCAATTTCTTAGTTCAACAAATGATAGGGTCATCAATAAACTAAGATTACAGGGCCTAGGAGCTAACAAGGGATTAGTTGATAGTTATTATGGGGTTAAAGATGCCGAGCTAAAATTTTCTGGTCGAGAGCTTTTCAAGTACTGATATGGCAAGAGGAAATGCCCCAGTCCCAAGCTACAATTGTTGGAATTTGGATTTAGGAAAATTAGTCGTCCCAAATGTATCTCTTTTGCAAACCAAGAACCTTTTAGACTTGATGGTTTTGAAGGGTACTTTTCCAAAACTTATTATTTAATTTTCCAAGTTTTAAGGTATGTTCCTTTGCAGAAGATGCCAGTGGCTTTTATGTTCATGGCAGTCAACATTCAAAATCTGATGATAAATGAAGAATATGAATTTTCCACATACCTGTCAAATGCTATCCACAAGGTATTAGTGGAAATTAAGAATATAGAAAAGGGAGTCATGTTCTGGTGGTACTCACTTCTATGCCACATTTTTTTGGCTAGGGGATGGAATGATTTGGGTCCAAGATTGTAAATAACAATGAATGATAAAAAGGTTCTTGACCTCCCTATCCAAATTTCAACACATTTGTTAGATAGGTACTGCTCCCAATCCATTTTTGTGATCTTCACTAATTTGTTTTTTGCAAAGGTAAAATATTATATGACAAGACAAGTGTCAAGGATTCCTAAGAAGTTACATGATTTTCTAAGGCCAATGGATAGAAGGCATCACTTATAAATCAAACATAATTGGGGTGATGTTATTGTGCATATAGAGTGCACCATTCTAAGGGTATATGGGACCAATGTTGCCCTGAATGTTTTGCCAAGATTTGTATCATTGAGAGTGGGTTTTCTTGAGGTGAGTGGTAGCTCAAATGGACTGAGTAGCTCCATTTAACAAATCAAAAGAAAGGTTCTATCTTCCCTTTAGTCACTTTTTTTTTAGATTTTGCTATGGGCAAAGAGGGATGGAGATAAATCCACAATTTACTCAATCCTCTCAACATGAAACCTTGCAAGGTTAGAACTTTTGACCCTAAAGGATTACTAGTCCTTTAAGAATAAGGATTAGCATGTCAAAATATTTGCATGGAGTTGATTATGCAGAGGATGTGATAAGTAGCATATTTTACTTGAAAGAAATTCAAGATAGGAGAATGAAGTGGATTGCATTTGAGAAACTTGAGTAGGTTAAATAGAAAAGGGATCCCAATTTCAAGAGACTTTATGCTAACATTGATGATCCATTTATCAAAAATTAGACAATATTGCAAAAATTTGATAAAGTGGTTGGACAACTTAAAGAGCAAGAACGAGATAAGGGGAAATCCCCCATGATAGAAGAAAGGCCCACTTACCAACCCACCAAAAACTTATATGTCCACCAAAAGACCCAAGGGATTGTGATGAAGGAGACATAATCTAAGGATTCAAGATCATCAATCCTTGTGCCTCAAGCATGTTGGAAGCTTTGCAACATGAGCATGAAGTATGGATGGTTGTGTTGGTTGTTCCTATGGTGTCATTGATATCAACATGGTAATAACTACATGGTGATAACTATATGGTGATAACTATATGGGAAGTTTTCTTGGTTTACTGGAAGTTGTTCTCTGTCAATAATACTCCTTTGTGATGGATTTGTGTGTTGTTATTTGAGTTTGAAACTCACCACAATATCTGATATGACTGGAATATCTTAACCATGTTTTATTGACTCATTCAGACTGCTACTTCTTGGATCTTGAGATGTCTTTTTCTATGAACAAAAAATTATCTCTTATAGAGTTTAACTCTATATCCTACTATTGTTTTGTGTGAGGTATATTTGTGGGAGACTCCACATTCTACTAAGGTGAACATTCTTATACTATAGTTTTGTTGATAGTCTCTTTATTGGTAGTATGATAGGAAATTAGTGTGTTCTTAGATCCAAAAGGTGTTTGATTTGAAATTATTTGTTGGTTTGGAGAATTGTGATTTAGTCTTGGTCAACTTAGCTAATGTAATATATTATGAAGACTAATAGCCTGACTTGGCATAATATATACATGGATAAAATGTTCAAATCTTATATGGTGCCGACCTGCTAAAAGGTTTTTTGTGTATTCAAATGGGGCCCCCTAATTGATTGATGAATAATTTTTTATTATATATATCCTCGAAAGAGAAGAGATTGAACAAGAGAGCGAGAAGGAGAAAGTTTTGTGTGTGTGTGTGTGTGCAGCAACACAGGGAGAATCTTGAATATTATGCAGTCAGTACATATTTTTTTGAGCTGAGCTTCAGTGGAACTAAACCTTGCACATTGAAGGTGTATTTCATCAATTCATTCTTTTGGCAGTGAGCCACTATCATTATATCTTGGTAGTGAGCCATCTTTTGTACTCAGGTTGTGAGTCTTTTCAGGACAGTGAATCTTAGCAGTGAGCCTCGTAATATTTTTTATTTAGATATAATATATTATGAGTTAACCCTCACCGTGGTTTTTCCCATTCTGGGTTTTCCACGTAAAAATCCTCGTGTTCATGTGTGTGATTCCATTGACTTATTTCTATGTTCTCTCTTGTTGATTCAGTCAAAATTGTAATAATGGTTAAGTGGATTTTATTATCGGTTTGTGGAATACTGATTTATCCCCCCCTCAATATTCTAGATGTTCAACAATTGGTACTAGAGCTTGGTTCCTCGGAAGAAGTCTAACATCTTGAGGAAGGTCCCGAAACTTGCACATGAGAAATTTTTTCCTTCGCAAATAGTCTCTACTAAATTTTCAGAAGAAATGGAAGCTTTGAAGGAAAATTTGATAAAAGTAAATGAGCACATTGAAAAGCTACAAAGTACAAGTATGGATTCATGTGATCTATTGACTGGAGGAGAAGAAATCATCACTAGCCTGCTTGAACAATTGGATGAGAAGAAAATAATTGAAGAATGTGAAGAAATTGAAATTCAAAAGAAGATGGATGAATGCACAAAACTTGAATTAGAAGAAGAAATCCTGAGATCTAATTTGGAAAGGGCAAAGATTTTTGAAGAAAAATTTAAGATAAGCTCGATGATGCTTGATGAATTGATTACTTCTCAAATACTAGAAAGGGATAAGATCAGTTTAGGGTTTGAAAAAGGTCAGAGTTCTAAAGCGAAGGAATTCACTGGTAAGAAGACGTGATACAAAGATAGACAAGTCAAGGAGTGAAGAAGCAATTCCAAAAAAATTCATGTAAAATGACATGATGCAAAAAGGTATTTGTACTTCAATGGTGTTTGTCATTCCTGCAAGAAATTTGGTCATAAGGCAAAGGACTGAAAAAATAATGTGAATGATTCTAAGGGAAAGAAGAATGGATATAAAGATAGTTTGTTGAATAAAAGGAAAAATGGAAAGAAGAATGTTACTTGTTGTAAGTGCAGAAAACCAGAACGTCCTGGTAGTAATAGCAGAAGAAAGAAGAACATCTATCCAACAAAGAAGAATGATCAAAACTTTGATCCAAAAGAAGCAAGAAAAGAAATGGAAAGGATTCGAAGAAAGGAATCATCAGTATTATCTATGCCAACCTCTGGTACAGATACTCCCATCAATTTTTAAGTGAAAGCAGTGGCTAAAGGGGAGCAATCATCAGAAAATCTAATAAACCCCCTCATTGGTACTTGTGTCATATCATGACACAAGTATATTTAATGTGGTAACAATATTAAGGTTTTTTATTAGTTGCATTGGGTGAAGAGTGAGGTCTTTAGAATTTGAAAGAATGGAGGCATACACAGTTTTCTAGGCAATCTACCTACAAGTTGAAACATTTATTGTAAAATCATTCGGAATGAAAGGAATAAATTTAGATAAAATTAAAGGCTTGTGTATTTTTGGAGAAGCATGCAAAGGAAGTTTAGAAGGGAATTCAGAGTATCAGAATTTGAAAAAAATAACAGACGAATTCGAAGTAACCTCCGGAAACAAGATGTCCATACATTTCTTGATTAACATTTTTAGAGGTATTTCTATTTGCACAATCTTTCACTTTTATTGTTGGATAATTCAAAGATTCTAAATTGTGTGGATAAAGCTAGGTTGAACAGATACACGAGGAATGTGTTAGAAGAATCTATTGGTGCATTCTCTTGCATTCCTCCAAGAGTGTTTCCTATAGAAGATATCTCTGCATTTGTTTACAATAAGATTGAAGAAATGTCATCAATTCAATTGAATGTGCTTTAGGAAAACAAATTGAAAGAGAATCATATGCCTCTGAGTATTAGTTGAGAAAAATTTAGATGTTTGGAGGAAAGTTCCTTTGTTTGTATATTCGAATGATATTGAGCAGAATTTATGATGAATCTTTGTGGATTGATGAGGTACATTTGGTTACTTAAGAGGAAATTAGAGATGTAACTGGTCTATGTTCCTCCAGACCGGTTCCTAATTTTAATACCATGAATGAGAGAGAAATAATTGAGGTTACAGGTGCGAGTTCTAAAGGAAATGAAATTGGTTTGAGATCGATTGTTGATCTGGTAATAAGGTATGCTGCTATGGTCATTGGTCATAAATTTTGTATCCCTAACAATGACTACAAATTCTATTGTTGCGATGAATATTGTTGTTGTATGGTATTAAGAGGTATGGAATATGAGTTCTATGAAATACTTTGCATACATCTTTTGAAGAATTTAAAGAAGATCAAGAAGAGCAAAAAGAATACTTTTCGGTATGGAAATTTGGTTGTTTGTCTACTCTTTTACTTTTTGAAAGAGTTATTGGTAATAGGAAGGTTAGAATGGTCAAATTCAGAGCCTATTGCCTATCAAATTAGGAACTTTGTGATAAATATTAGTAGTTTGGATGCACAAGAATCTACCCTTGCTGCATTCTTTGGAACATTTCAGATGAAGATGAACAAAGGTCTAGGATTTCAATAAGTGTTGTGGAAAGATACTTTGAAAGCATAAATTTTCTTGTGTCTACAAATTTATGTTACATGGAAGCAATTGAATCATAGTTTGGATATCTAAATTGGATTATGAAGTGTCAAAGGTTGAAATTGATAAATATGATAAAATTCTCTTGGAAAGCCCTAAGCATCTCAATGAAGAAAGTATCTCTGGTAGCGTGACCGAAACAAGGAAGAAAAGGAAGAGTGTAGTAAAGCTAGAAGTTGCAGAAGGAAGTAAGATTGAACATGAGCATGAAAGAATAAACATTCAGAGAGCTTTGGAAGATTGCAAAAGGTTATTCCTGATGCTAATTTTGATTCATTTATTTTTGTTGTGGAGAATCTTCGTGGCATGATTAATTCTTTAAAAGTCTACATCTTCAGACTTGAAATGTCTATTGGAATTAGATCTGATGAAGAATATTTGAATGATATTAAAGGAAAATGTTTGAATGCACATGATCGATTAATGAAGGAATTGAAGAGTGTATAAGGTTGTTAAAAAGAGGCATAAGAACTACTTTCCTTTTGTCTAGATTGGTCTAGAAATGCATTGGATATGAGAAATGAGATAAGGATGAGTGAATCTCTACTGAGCACTCAGGAAGATACATACAAGTTAGTAGAAGATAAAGATAATCATAGGTGGTCCTACATTGTGCAACTTCAGGACAATTTTTTCTCTCTACAGGATCGAAGAACAAATGTTATCAAGAAATTTTTGGCACTCAAAGACATGATTAAACTCAAGCATTATTATGTTTCTAGTGCTCTTGGTTGTATTGGTGAATTATTGAAGATCAATCTTAGACACAATACTTTAATAGATGGTATAGAGTCTCTAACGAAACTTGAGCTATTTTACAAGACTCTCGTCAGTGCAAAAGGTTCATGGGAAGAAGGTAAAGTGTCATGGAAGGCTATCCTAGAGAGTCTCAGAGGTTCTTCTTTAGGGTAATTTTTTGTTCATATATTTTTGGCTACATTTTTTATATACACGTTTATACTGGACCCCTTCCTTTGTCATTTATGTCAAGGGGGGAGAGATAAAGAGATGGAGAGATAAAGAAATGGAGAGATAAAGAGGTGGAGAGATAAAGAGGTGGAGATGTAAAGAGCCAAAAGAATAACTTTTTTTGATAGGGGGAGCAGTCAAAAAATTTAGTTGCAATATACTTGAATTTTTTTTGTCATGCATGTTGCCATCAATGCCAAAGGGGGAGATTGTTGGAAGCTTTTCAACATAAGCATGAAGTATGGATGGTTGTGTTGGTTGTTCCTATGTTTTCGTTGATGTCAACATGGTAATAACTACATGGTGATAACTATATGAGAAGTTTTCCTGGTTTATCAGAGGTTGTTCTCTGCCAGTAATACTCCTTTGTGATGGATCAGTGTGTTGGTATTTGAGTCTTGAACTCACCACAAGATCTAATATGACTCTAATCTCTTAATCATGTTTTATTGACTCATTCAGACTACTATTTCTGGGATCTTGAGATGTCTTTTGCTATGAACAAAAAGTTGTCTTTGACATAGTTTAACTTTGTATCCTACTATTGTTCTATGTGAGGTATACTGTGTGGGAGATTTCACATTCTACTAAGGTGAGCATTCTTATACTACGGTTTTGTTGATAGTCTCTTTACTGGTAGTATGATAGAAAATTAATGTGTTCTCAGATCCAGAAGGTGTTTGCTTTGAGGATTATTTGTTGGTTTGGAGAATTGTGTTTTAGTCTTGGTCGACTCAGCGAATGCAATATGTTATGAAGACTAATAGACGACTTGGCATAATGCACTACATGGATAAAATGTTCAAATCTTATATGGTGTCGAGGAAGAAAGGTTTTTTATTATTTTGTATTCATCCAATTAGGCCAACCTAATTGATGAATAAGATATACTTGTATATATATAAGATGAAAGATAAAAGAGATATGAACAAGAGAGAGAGAAGGAGAAAGTGTGTGTGTGTGTGTGCACAAGTGAAAAAAGGAGAAGATCAAAGCCTAAATGCTTTATCAATAGTACAAATTTTTTGAGCGATGTAGTACTTTATATTTTGAGCTTCAGTGGAACTGAATCCTGCACATTGAAGGTGTATTCCATCAATTCATTCTTTTGGCAGTGAGCCACTATCATTGTATCTTGGTAGTGAGCCATCTTTTGTACTCAAGTTGTGATCCTTTTAAGAACAATGAGTCCTAGTAGTGAGCCCTGTAATATTTTGTATCCGGATATAATATATTTTGTGAGTTAACCCTCACCATGGTTTTTCCCATTCTATGTTTTCCACATAAAAAATTTGGTGTTCATGTGTGTGATTGCATTGACTTATTTTTATGTTCTCTCTTGCTGATTCAATCAAAATTTTAATAATGGTTAAGTGAATTTTATTATCGATTTGTGAAATACTGATTCACCCCCCCACCCCCCTCTCAGTATTCTGGATGTTCAACAAAGCACCTCAATCTCCACCCCAAAATATAATTTATATCGATTCACCTCTAAGGGAGTCTCCATTTAAGAGGAGGAAGACTAAAAAAACTAGACTTGTTGATTACTCATCAAACTATGAAGATGAAGAGATAAAGAAAGAATAAAGAGAGGAGAAACAAAGATATTAACCACTAACATTAGACACTTTTGGAAAGGACAAAGATTGTAACAAATAAATATAACTACATGTTTTTCTCCCATTGTAAATTTTATACAAATCATGAATGAAAGTGATCAAAGATCTTTCATCTCATTGTCTTTGTCTTTCCATTGATGTATGTTCTTGTTTTAGCTCTAGTTCAAAGAATTGGTCAAATGCTTGAATAAGAACATAGATTTCTACCAAGCAATGCAACGATCTTGAAGTAGAAATGGTTAGAAATCTTTGAGTACATTAATATAATGCATTTATGTAAAGCTCTCTAATGTTTGGGTGATATATCGTTAAACAACTTCAATTGCATTTGGATAGATATTAACTCCATCAAGAGTTGTATCTATAAGCTATGAGACACAAATAGATTCTTGGAATATTTTGACAAGCAAACAGATTCTCTATTGACAAAACAAGGACCTTATAAAAGTAGATTGGATGAATTTATGACATTCAAGTGGCCTTCAGAATGTTGGGAATAAGATGCCATTTAATTGCAATCCTAAACATATTTCATGTATCTCCTAAGTCCTTGGAAAGCGTTCCCCAACACTAGGATTAGAAAGATATTAAATTCGAATGAAATGAACATGTTAATTGACATTTGTGATTATTCCTAAATGATAAGAACATATGGGGACGTCCAAGAAGAGCTCCTACAAAATAGGAGCACATGGGGTGCCCACATGGAAGGTGGAACCCATCTTGCTTCAGTTAACTATTTGGAGGATTGATAACACTTCAGTAATGCATGTTTCTTGATCCTACAAATTAGGGATTTGATATTTAACATGAGTGGAGTGGCAATGTCAGTTCAATATCAGTTTAGTTTAGTTTAGTTCAGTTTAGTTTAGTTCAATTCAGTTCAGTTTAGTTATGGTTTAGTTATCTTTAGTTGCATGTAGTTAGTTTGAGTTGAATACGAGTTGACTTTAGCTAACTTGAGTTGCATGCCTAATGAATTCAGTTGCATGACAAATAATAGGTGGATACTTTTAGTTAAGTGGGAATGATCAATCATGCATAATGTTTGCATGACTTGGTGGAGAGATATGTTTTAGTTAACTAAGTTTGACTTGGACCCACCTTGGGCGCCCAAGTTGGCATATTTAAGTTAACACCTTTTGCATGAGAATACACTTACAAGGCTTAGTTAAGTGGGCCCATTCTTGGGCGCCAGCTTTGAGGTGAAGCTTTCAAGATATTTTCTTGACCAATGTTCAGTTAAGTGTTTAGTTTGGGGCGCCTAAATTGAGGAAGACTTTGGTTTAACTTTAGATTACATGTATTCCTAGTTTTAAACAAGAAAATAGTGAGTAGTTTTAAGAATATTTTTCAATTCAAGGGAGATACGTTTGGATGACAAGATTAAATAAAAGAAAAGGTCGGTTATGGATAAGGCCAATTATCATAGTTTTGTATGTGTAACTTTAAAAGAAAATGTAGGACCCTTTCAAAAAGGAAAATATCTTATCAAGCATCAAAATAATCATCTATAACTGTTTACATTTAAGCAAAGTCAAGATAATTATCACAATGTAGTAACTTAAGGTTGCAAATGCCAAATCAGAAATAACATTTCAGCAAGCCATAGAAATAGTCAAAATATTTTCTAAAACCTTAGAAATCTAGTGACATTTCACTTGTTTAATGGTAAACCTACTACCATTTAATGACAAAAGCTTCCAAAATATTAGGTATAAATATTGATTTGACAACATTTTATTTCCATTTTTAATGCTTTTTGTCAAATTGATTCCAACTCTCTTCTTTCATCTATATTTCTTTGTTTTGTCAAACTGAACCAAAAAAAGTTGATTTGTCTAAGTGTATTTCATTCCATTATTTAGCACTTATTGTTACTTTCAACTTGCACTCTATGCATGCACAAACACATACTCAGTAACATATGAACATACATATAATTTTCTATCAGTACATCCATTCAAACTCCTTTAAAATGTATGTGCAACTACTACTACTCCAACATTAATACTATTGCTAATTAATTGTATAATTTGAATAGACATTCAACACACAAAATAATTCTTTACTACAAATGAATTACAATATTACATTATTACACAAAATTTTAAACATTAGTAGAGCATACAATCTCTTGAGTTGTATAAATGACACGTGTCGCTTTACATCAGTCATAATCGATTCTAAGCTCATAGTGATGTTATGATAGCTCCAAGCCACCACTATGGCTCTACATTTATAATTGTAGTTGGCAACCAGGATAGGTACAATTTCTATATTTACAACTCCCATTTCCCCAGCATTGTGGGAAAACTCTATGGATTTTCAAAGTCATTTTGCATTGTTTTGGTGGATTAGATTGAGCATATTATGCAACATAATTGGTATTAACTGTTTTAACTATTGGCTTGTACTTTACCATAGTACAACAATCATTTGAGAGTTTTTACTCTTTTGTGTAAAATAAATTAATGAGTTGTTATAAACATGCATCCATGAATTTAGTGTTTGATGAATGTAATTTTGTAATCTTTGAAATAACATGCTATAAAAGAATAGAGAAAAGTACTTAAAAATGAGCGAAGAGGAACTTTGGGCATTTCTACACAAATTATGGAAGCTTGTTAAAAGAGAGAAAGATGCTTTTGGAGAATACATAAATTATTCAACATTGTTAAAGCTTATGAATAGTAATCTAGCAGGCTTTAGAGGTAGAGAGGAGTGCTTACAAATGAGCAAAGAGGAACTTTAGACATTTTTACTTACCTCTTAGATTTTTAGATTCTAGATCCCAAGAAAATAGAAATGAAAGAAGATATATTTATTTAATATAAGTATGAAGGTTTAATTTTATTGATTTAAATCGATCTATTTAGTGTAATGCTAAGTAATTAGAAATGAGGGTTCCTTCTATTGATGATTTTTTCATCTATTGGCACATGTAGTTAAAGAGTGTTGAAAAATGGAGGTAATTATGTAACTTTTAAAACTTGTAAAACTATTATACTATAGGATCTAAATAAGGTTCTTTTGTTATGAAAATTCTTTTGTGATGATTATCCTGCTTTAGATTCATTTTACAATTTTGTAGAAGTAGACGTAAGATTGTAGAAGAATAAGACCACAAGATAGAAGTGACATAACATATACCATGGAGAAACCCTTTCGAGGAAAAACTCCACCACCAGAATCAATGGTACTTGTATTATTTAACCTTAAAACAAGATTACAATAATTCTTTATCAATCCTTGCTTGAGATGCTTCTTTTTCCTTCAACAATTCTTCTTCACAACCTGCAATAAACTCTAATAGAACTCTCTTCAACTTGCTGCAATTTATAGACAATAACGAGCCTTGTAAACTCCAAAGAGTTTACAATTACAAAGCACAAAGCTTATCTCACAAAATCTACACCTATTATTTGCAAGTAGAGTTCTCTTGTGAAAAACAATGTCAAACCAAGTCCTTCATCAATTTAAGTCCAAACTCAAGTCCTAACTAACGCTGGTTACTTAAGATATCTTATAAGCTCCTCCTCGTAAAGTTGGAACCTGAGAATTATGGGTGATCCCACACAATATTGGTTGGCAATTTTGGCCAAACTGACACTAAACTGATTTCTTGTAAATAAATCTTCACTTTTGGACACCTATAGCTGCTAAACCGTGAGGAATTTGAAGATGATGCAAACTAGATTCTCGTCACATTTTATCTGTAAATTCTAAAAAAAAAAGTCAAAATTTTTGGAATCGGATTGCTCTTTTTCCATATCCTTTGAAAACTAGTTTTCTTTATCAAGAACACCATTTTAAGGAGTGATGCTTACCGTATAAAACATAACTTTTCTTCCATGAAGGATCAAATTCTAATATTTTTGGAGCTAGGTTTGTAACTATGATATCTAGTACTTCCAATTGCCTATAGTGGTTTATTGAATATTTTTCCTTTTAATCAAGCTCAAGTCAAACCAATTATAATCTGCATATGTATGGACATTGTATAACACCAACTTTTGTATGAACTGCAAAATTTTTTTTTTTGATCAAGGACTTCAATATTTATGCACTCCATATTTTCAAAAAAATAATAATAATCTTCTATTTTGCAAACAAGAGCTTTGGATTTTCTAAGAAAACTTACATCTCACAAAAAATAAAAAATAAATATAATAATCAAATTAAATTTAATAAAATTATGTGCTTTTTGGAAGCTTATAATAAGGACTACAAAACTTACAAAAAATATATATTTTAAAATGAATTCATTTGATCCCCAAAAAGGTAAATCAAAAGTGGTTTTTATCGCAAGATTTTGATAGGTGTAAAAGGAGACTCATATAGGCATGGCTTCTAAAAACTAGCTGTGGCTCTTTATCCAAGGGGCTTAGCCCCTAAGGTGGGTTTGATCAAACTCTTCAAATTCCTGGAATCCTTTAAATGGAACTTTTCAAGGCTTAAATATTTTGGAAAATATGTTTCAAAGAAAAATCAAGATCTCCCCTACAAAAAGTATGAACTACTATTGTGGTAGCACCTCCTGAATGGGCCCACTTAACTCAAATTTCTTTATAAAATATATTCTCATGCAAAAGTGTTAACTCCAAGATGCCAACTTTGGGTGCCCAAAGTGGGTCCAAGTCAATCTCTTTGTTAATTGAAACATATCTCTCCACCATTCAAGCAAGCCAAATGATCATCCTACTTAATCGAATAATGTATCACCTATTATCTATTATGCAACTCAAGCTATTAGTCATGCATTCCAAGTCAATCATTTCAACTAGCATTAAGCTAAAACTAACGGCAACCTAAGATAACTGAATCATAACCTAACTAAACTCAACTAAATTGAATTGAATCTGAATTGATACTCTAATTTAATCCAAAACTCTCATGCATGTAAACATCAATCCCTAACTTCTAGGATCTTTCCATGCATTACTAAAGTGTTATTTTTCTCCAAATAGTTAACTTAACTCAAGGTGAGTTCCACCTTCCATGTGGGTTCCCCATGTGCTTCTATTTTGTAGGAGCTCTTCTTGGGCATCCCCACATGTTCCTATCATTTAGAATTAATTACAAATGTCAATTTACATGTTCATGTCATTCAAATTTAATCTCTTTCTAATCCTAGTGTTGGGGAACACTTTCTAAGGACTTAGGAGATACATGAAATATCTTTAGGATTGCAATTAAATGGCATCCTATTCCCAACAAAGAGGACATACTTGTAGGTAGATGAAGATGATAAAAGTTTTACTTGTAAAATTTTAGGTAGAATAAACCACAAAGAATATATTAAAAATCTAATCAAATTTGATTGTGATAGAATATTTTAAATTGTTTTATCACATGGAAGGCATATTAAGTAGAGCTAAATCAAAAAATAAGGAGTTGGTTGGAAGAAACAAGAAGCCAAAGGAGAAGGTCCATAAAATTAAAGAATGAGAAACATTTAGCAAACAAAATTTTAACCAGATAAGAAATAAGTTGTAGGAGCTATGTACAATGTTCGTTGCAGTGAAAGAAGAATGTGATAAAGTATGTAAGCAACAAGAGTATGTAGTAGCTACTCCACAATTCTTCAAAGAAGACAAAATATGGTTTTAAGGTTTACAAGGTATTGATTGAGTGGAAGCACCCAATTTTTTTGGAACCTTGAATTGAATTTACAAAGACATTAATGTTTGGCATGTTGTAGATGCAAATGGATTTGAATTAACATCACCTTTATTTTTTATTTTTTTATTTTCAGACAACAAGACATATAATTGTTTATTATTAATAAAATGATTCAGTAATACTCTCAATATATTTTATCAATATTCAAAGAAATATTGAAAGTATTATTGTATTAAAAAATGAGAAATTGTATGCCTTGTCATTTGAAAAGACACAAAGAAAACATAAAATTAATGGTAATTCAAATCCATTTACATTTACAACATACTAGACATTATGCTCTTTGGATTTGATCCATGGTTCCAAGCAAATTAGGCAATTCACGCAATCATTAACCTTGTATACTTTAAGTTCATATTTTCTCTTCTCAAAAAGTTACGAAGTAGCTTCTACATACTCTTGTTACTTACATACTTTATCACATTCTTCTTCCATTATATCGAATGTTGTGCACAACTCTTGCAACTTGTTTTTGCTTGGTTGAGATTTTGTTTGTTGAATTTTTTTTATTATTTAGTCTGGTGGAGTATCTCTTGTCGTTTTTTGTTTCCTTAAGTCAATTCCTTATTTTCTGATTTAGCTCTTCTTAATACAACTTACATGCCATGAAACAATTTAGAATATTCATCAAAGCCATATTTGACTAAATTCTTAATATATTATTTGGCGTTTATCTCAACTAAAATTCTACTACAAGTGTTTAATATCTTTATCTACATGTATGTCCTTTTTATCTACATCTTTCCAATGAATAAAAAAATCATCAATCAAAGGAAATCTCATTTTTAATTATTCAACACTCTACTAAAACATACATGTCGATCCAAATCAATAAACTCAAAAAATTCACACTTGTATAAAAAAAACTTCATCTTCTTCATTTTCATTTTCTTGGTATCTATGGACTAAAACTCTAGGAAGAAAAAATGCCCAGGAAGTAAAAATGCCCAAAGTTCCTCTTTGCTCATTTTTAAGCACTTTTCTCTGTACCTCTATAGCCTACTATTTCAAATATTACAAAATTACATTCACCAAACACTAAATTCATGAATACATGTAATAACAATTCATTAATTTTTTTTACAGAAAAGAGTAAAAACTCTCAAATTATTTTTGTACTATGGTAAAGTACAAGCCAATAGTTAAAACATTTAATACCAAATATATTGCATAATATGCTCAATTTGATACACCAGAACAATCTAAAATGACTTTGAAAATTCATAGAGCTTACCTACAATGCTAGGGAAAGGGGAGTTGTAAATATAGAAATTGTACCTATCATCATTACCAACTACAACTATGCAAAATATAAGGGATAGTGAAGTTGCTACCACTCTCTGTAGGAAGCTTCATGCACCAAAATAACACAAAATAAATTTCAAATCCACAGTTCCTCTTTCTCAGCCTATGTCAAAATGGAGTATTAGAAGTCGATAACTTTCAATGCAAACAAGATTAAAATACTTATGTGGCCACACTCTATGTGAAAGCACTTATCTTGATCAAATTTCCTCATCCTTGTTCAAAAATTGTCTCAGAAGCCAGGTAAACCATAACAACTTCTTTCCAATTCCACCCATTTTGAACTTGAAGAAAATCTATCTTTTACTCTATAACTACATAACTAGAGGCACCAAATTTAGAGTATCCCCAATAACATTACAACACCATATTATTCCTTATTTACCTTACAAAATGAAAACGCTTATCAAAATTCAGAACATTACACTCAATAGTAAATCCTTTTACTATCCCTATTTTGCACTAACCAAGTAACCAACTTTAATCCTGTGAAAGCCACTTGGACTTACAATGTTTATTTTGAATGACACCTAGCTACATGCAAACCATACCTCAAGATAACAAGCACCCCACTCAAAAGATATGAAATCTATCACAAATCTTATTTCAATTCATAACTAGATCCATGACATCATCATGTATAGTACAACATACAATTTTCAATATCAAGTTATCAACCCTAGCAAGAGTGAAAACATTTTACCAAACCCTAGCAAAAGTAACACTTTTAATGTTATTGTCAAATTGATGTCAACTTCCTTTTTTCACTTGTATTGCTTTATGTTTTAAATCTACATACAAATACCATCAATATTTGATACCACAAATAACAAATGTTCTAATTATGCTATGTCATAACAACAAATGATTCCAATACTATCTTTTGAATAATTTATGGATTATGGTTTGCATTCTTCAAATATGCATGATCATATTTATGATATGGATACTTGCATTGGAAATCCTTTATTTGAGCCAAATAATTTTTAGTATTAAACCATGTTGCATATACTATCATATTCAAAAGTATAATGAAACAAAATTTAACACAAAAATGCTACTGCTAGAAACATCCCTCTCCAACCCTACACCCTCGAAACAATACTACAACAACATCCTACACAACAATATTTTCACTTCTAAATGGATATCACACAACCTTCTAAAATACAAGCCAATCGAATAATGCATTGGATACTTATATAACAAGACAATAATAGAACATAATTATATAATTACATCCTTGAGAAGCATTTTTAGTCTTAAATCCTCTATAGAGCAAATACATTTGGATTACAACTACCATCAAAGGAATTCACATGTAGTAACTATACCACCCACATGGTAACATTAAATAAAAGAAAAGGCAAGTTATGCATAGGCCCAATTGTTATGGTTTTGTATGGTTATCTATAATAGAAAATGGCCAATCAAAATAATAATTTGTGAGTGTTTACATTTAAGAAAAGTCAAAATAATTATTACAATCCACTGAGAAAAATGAAATAAAAGCAATTTTAAATACAAATATTGTCCTTCAACTTCCCTTGTACGATTCACAACAAACGACCCTTGCAAAGTAAGTATGCTTACTAAAAATTAGGAAGAAATATTGATTACACAAAAATACTTACAACTAACCATACAATCCACCATTAGATGTCTCCACTATACAAGAAAAATAAAAATAAGACACCAAAAGGCTTCATTCCACCAAAAGCATTTTTAGTCTTAAACTAAGTTCCATATATTGTCAATTTTAAAACTATAATCAAACAAAATTTAAGTAAAAAATGCTTCTACCAAAACCACGCCTCCTAAACCCTGCAACCTAAAATAATACTACAACTTTATGTCCTAGTTCCTATATTTCTGGAAAATGCAAACTATAAAACATCCATTACAAAGATCTAGACCCAAAACACAAGTTCCCTCTCTATTTACCCGAGAAAAATGTAAAACTTGCAATTATATGCAAGACCCATAATTCTCCTTTTTTTGCAAACAATAGTCGTGAACAAGCCTTATGTAACAAGCCCATTGTTCTACACAGTAACTTTCCTATGTTTTAACCTCAAGTGAGTATAAAATGATGAAAAAACCTTTAAACAATAATTTTTTTCTCTTCAAATATATAAAAATAGTATGCACATTAGAAATAAACATATTTCCAAACTTTTCCATTGCATTACATCAAAGTATTACAACTTTCCAATGTATTGATTTCATAGATCATAATTACATGATAACATTTCTCTTTTACAATTTTCCATAGAAATGGATACTTGAATACTTACACATCTTCCATGAGCTTACTGGAACTAGGTATACGAATGGTCCAAGTGTCCTCCATCAAATCTTGGTTGCCAACTGATGAGGAGAAGCATCACTCAAGCACTTTTCCACCAACCTTGGACTGACTGTGGTCCCCTGCACATCTACCAAACTAGTAAGATGGCCCTACCCTTCAACGAAGAGATTGGTATGGTAACCTCATAATAATAATGACCTTCCCTGAGCTTGGTGGTGTGTCTTATGTACGTTTCTAGATCTATCACATAGTGGCTACAACCTACACATATGACATTCCCTGCCTAGTATGTAAGCTCATATCACAATGAATTGACAGTGTAAACAATGGCAACTTACACTACTTTGGCCAAAGTATTCATCACCTATAATTTGGAGTGGACATCACATACTTCACTCACCTTCCTAGCTCAATTTGTATTAACCATTCCTAACCTATGCATAGGCTATCCCCTTACACAATGGAGTAACCTTAACCCTAGGAATAACCTATTAACCTCTTATGTTTACTATGGCACTTCTACTTTAAGTAATTCAAGTGACTCTATCTTACCAATTAACCAATACAGATAAACATAATGTCACATCATTATTTTAATCTATTTCAAAAGTCCTTTCTCATCAATAAAAGTGTCCATTCAAAAGTGTAATCTCAACAATAAATGACTCCTATCAAAAATATAATCTCATCAATAAATGACCTTAATTTGAAATATAATCTTCAACAATAAAATGATCAACTAGTTCATATAGGCTAATTCCAACCTATGTGCTTCAATCACTAATCAAGTATACAACCCAACCAAATAGGTTATTCCCAACCTAGGGTTTCAATCAAAAGTAAAGTCACGTAAAAGTGGACATGAACCAATCACAAAAACTTTTCTTTCTAAATACCTCAAATAATCACATGTTTACTACATTTGTATGTCATCTGGAGGACACTATCAACTTGTGAGTGGTGCATCTACACCCATAGTTCCTCTCATAATATGGTTTTGGGTTACCGAAATGTGAGTCCTCTTATAGAGTTTCATGAATACTAAAAGACTCAATCAAAATAAGAAAAATAACATAACTATAAATACATTTATCAACCATATTGTTGAATAACGATATAACCACCAAGTTTGTACCCTAACCCAAGAGTCAAGATTATCTTCCTACTTTCTAGGAGGAATGAGTAATCAATTAAGTAAGATTATCAATCAAGGTTTGCTTAACATCACAACCTAACTATGATGACATTTCTATCATGCCATTTTTCCCGTTGTATTACTTGTTGATGTTTATGGCAGTGTCGTGGTCTTCTTCCAGCAATATTCCTTTTACTTGTGATAAATTAAATATAGCTAAGGGGCTATTTGATTTATAAAGAAAATGATTTATTGAAGAGTCACAAATTTCTAAAGATGGTCGACCTTCCTTGTAATCAATATTCATTATTTGTAATTATGTTTTTGGTGGTCGACCTAGTTATTATTTGGGATTATATTTTCTTTTGGTGATCGACCTCCTTCTTGAAGAGGTACGACCTCTCTTGTAATAATATATATATATATATATATAGAAGGTCATTTTCTCATATTGAGATTGATCTCTCTTCATTCATGAACTCTTCCGAGATAAGTATATTTATTCTAAGTGCGATTGGTGGTTCTAAACTACAGATTGAAGGTCAAGTAAGAGTGACATTTTAAGTGTTAATATAGCTACGCTGTACCGACATTGCCTCGTGTGTGGCCTCCCAACAAAGAGAGATCAAGGCGGCCAGCTTGCATGATATATTTGTTGCTAGGTTTTTCCTCAAGAGCAGGCTCCAAGGTATAATGTTGTACATGTCTCGATTTTTTAATTAATTTTTCTGCTGTGGCATTGGTATCTTGGATCATAAAACTTAGATGGTATAAGAGCGGTGAAGATAGTGATCAAATTCATTATTATGTTGATATTTCTTATTCTCTTTCATTGTTGTCTATCTCTATCTCTTCGTCAAGATGGTGAATCATCTTAAGATTGAGGATAGACTTGAGGGAGCATCAAATTTCACTTCATGGAGATTCAAAATTATGCTCACCTTAGAAGAGAATGATTTGGTTGAGTTTGTGGAGACCAATTTTGAGCCTATGCAAGGAAGAGAAGGTTCAAAGGAGGAAGAAAAGACATCAAGGCGTAAGAAGATGATAGTTGATTCCAAAGGATCATATTGCTCTAATTGTCTCCGTTACATTTCGTGAAGAGAGATATTTAAAATTTGACGATATGTACGAAATCACAACATAAGCTCTGCACTTGTAATCAAGCAACAACTTCATCATGTTAAGATGGCGAAGAGAATCTGGCTTAACGCTACTTTATGAAGATTTCTTAAACGAGATTAGCTCTCACACAATATTGCCTTTGTTGATGACAAGGATTTGACCATGGCCTTCCTTAATGGTCTTCCTTCACCTGGGAGTCTTACATCTATGATAGTACGAGATCGGAAACTTCCCAAGTTTGATCATTTGAGAGTTTTTTAATTTATCTAAGAAGAGCCCGATCATGAGGTATTGGTCAAGCTCTGGGTACTGAAGACATTCATATTCTTTCCGCTCAATCCTCGAAGAAGAAAGGGAAAGGTGGAAAGAAAGGATATTTCAAGAGCAATAGAGATAAAGGAGCTGATGGTGCCCCTGCATTCAAGAAGAAGTGGGACCTCTCCAAATTCCAATGCTTTGATGTGACAAGTATGGTCACTCGCAAAGGATTTGACACCTGTGCCTAATCAGCATGTTTATTTATGATGTGGATGAGATCTCCTCAAAAGGATTCTAGGAATTTCTATTTCTAAGTCATGTAATGGTTTTGCCGTGAAGGTTGTGGAATCGGACGGAGCACAAGAGCAACAGATTACACGGTAACCATCGTAATATTTAAAGAGATAATTATTCTTGTTTGTCGAAGTTATATCATTTATTGGACCTTTGTGGTGGTTTCTCTTGAATTGTGTCTTCAGCATAAGATCCTTTGAAGATTCAATCTATTCATGCTAGTTGTGAAGATTTATGAGTGTGACTCAAATGAAAGAGAACTGCAATTTCGATGGTGATTAGTGGGTCACATTGATATCATTCTCCAATGCATGAACTATGTTAGAGCCTTGAACCCAGAAGATTTGGTTCCCCAGGCGTTAATTGCATAATGCATTCAAGAAACTGAGTTGTGCAGATTGTCTTTTGTCAGGCCGAATAGTACCTTTGAGAGAGTAAAGATGAAAAAGAGTTATATCAAAATTCAATAAAGATAAGTTTCTTTATCCTCATCTCCTTTTGATTTTTGATATATTTCTCTTAGTTGATTTATTTATTCATGTTTTAATATTGTTCATAAATTCATGTATTCATGCTATAACCTCGAGATAGTAAACTTTGTATGATTCTAGCCTTGATAGTTTCTTTTGGATAGTTATAAATGGTTAGTAATCTCTAAAATGCTCTGTGACAGATTCAGGAGCAAGAATATGATGAGAGATTGCTTTACTGATGAAAGCTTGAGGTATCTTTAGAGGAAGTCATGCCGACTAAAGAAATGATCAAGCGTGAAGTCACAACTTGCAACCATGGAACTAAGCTGGTGGTTAGAGGGAGTTCACTTCCAGAAGTCTTCTTTGCAATCTCTGAAGTAGGGATCAAGAGGGAGTTTTGTAACTCACTAAGAAGAAGTGAAGATTACTATATTGCAAAGCTAGGTGCTAAACCCTTAGAGGATCCCTTCAGCTGCTGAGATCATAATTGCTCAAGATTATCTTTTGGATTTTTCATTGGTAGCCCCGCAAACCTATTCAAAATAGGAGTGGTTATGGGATGGTAGAGGTCGGCGAGAAACTTAAACTCCCTACAATACTAAAGGTGTGCACCGAAAAACATTTATCTAAGGCAAGTGTTGCAAGCAATCTTAGACAAAGAGGTCAAAAGGTTGATGCAAATACCTGAAGATTTAGAGGGAGCCTACTGAACCTAAAGAAGATGGAAGTATACTATTGAGATTTGATATGATGGATTGCAAATTCATGTCTACGCCTATGGAGACCAACTTACAAAAGCTAAAAGAGGCTACAACTAGTTTAGATCTGGTGGATCCTTCGATGTACAGGTAGTTGATTGGATCATTGATGTATGTAGTCAATACTAGACCAGATATTTTCTATGCAGTGAGTGCACTTAGTCAATTCATGTGTGAACCAAGGAAAATACATCTAGTTGTAGGAAAGCATATCTTGAGATACTTGCATGGCACAATTGGATATAATGAGATATTCTTTCTCAGTGTGGATTTGAAGTTGCATTGCTAAGGCACTAATTACTAGGCAGTGGTGTCATCGACGGAAAGAGCACTTCTAGATGTTGCTTCAGCTTAGGTCTCATATGATATCCCGGGTGCAATGTGAAGCAATCATCTGCTGCTGAGCAACAGCAATGAAGCTAGCAGGCTGTCTTTCGTAAGATTGTTTGGACAATCAATGGATCTCATTTATCGTCTAATAGATAACGAGGCTGTGGTAGTTTCTATCATTCCCATGTTCCATGATAGAACCAAGTACGTTGAGATCAGCATTATATCGTAGATATAGTATCGAGAAAGTTTATGTCATTGAGGGGTATATTAGCAATCGAAGGAGTGATGATGTATTCTCACCGTTTCTCTAGGATAAAGTTTGTGTAATTTTTGAGATAAGCTTGCTATGGTGGAGAATACAACTTAATTAAGAAGGAGTCTCAGACGCGATCCTCTTTAATGAGTTCTTTGCGAGAGAAGTTTGAGGTGAACTCTTTTGTTAATGAGTTCTTCTCTGTGAGAGAAGTTCGAGGTGAAATCCATTGTTAATGCATTCTTCTCTGCAAGAGAAGTTTGAGGTGAAAGCCCTTGTTCCACCCTCTGGGAGAGCCATGGTGGATGTCATGTGTGTGACTCCATGACAACATCATGTGAGAGAGTCCGTGATGACTTTTTCTTGTACTTGTGTTTTCACCGGGAGAGTTTTCATGGTGAATGTCACGCCAGGGTGACAACACATCACGCCGCTGATGAACACTTCAGCTACCATACATGGTTGTAAAGCATTATGGCTGATATCACGATGAGGTGAGAGGATTTCTTTCCGCATGGTTGTAGCCATTATGGTTGATATCACGATAAGGTGATATCTTTCTTTTCCACATGTGGTTGTAGCCATTGTGGTAGACATCACGATGAGGTGATATGTCTTGTGTAGCTGGAAGAATCCTCCCTAGTTGAGAGGGAGTGTTGATGTTTATGGCAATGTTGTGGTCTTCTTCCAACAATCTTCCTTTTACTTGTGATAAATTAAATATAGCTAAGGGGCTATTTAATTTATAAAGAAAATGATTTATTGAAGAGTCATGAATTTCTAAAGATGGTCGACCTTCCTTGTAATCAATATTCATTATTTTTAATTATGTTTTTGGTGGCCGACCTGGTTATTATTTGGGATTATATTTTATTTTGGTGGTCGACCTCCTTCTTGAAGAGGTGCGACCTCTCTTGTAACAATATATATATAGAAGGTCATTTTATCATATTGAGGCATTAAGAAAGTTCAATCTCCTTCTCCATTCAAGTGTGAACTCTTCAAGAGAGAAGTGGGATTTATTCTAAGTGCAAATTGTGAAGGTTCTAAGTGCAGACTGAAGGTCAAGTAAGAGCAAATTACTTGTGTGTTATTACAGCCATTGTTGGTATTGAATATTGGCCTTGTGTGTGGCCTCATTGTAAAGAGACTTGTTGCCATTACTTTTATATATAAGAGATATATTTGTTGTTAGGTTTTTCTCCCTCGAGAGGAGGGTTTTCCCAAGGCATCTATTTTTTTATTGTGTCTGATTTTTTAATTAATTTTTTGTGCATTACATATGATAATAAAAAATAACATTACTAACCTCATTGTCCACCAAGGTTTACTTAGCCTTATATGATAACAACTTAAACACTCATAATCTATTATATAGAGTATATGCATGTATCCTATAACAAGGTTTGTTAACAACTAGACTCATTAAGAATCTTTCACTTTCACAGAAAGAAGAAAATAACCATTTCATAAAAAACAAGGAAACCAAAGACATATAATCTTTTCAAATCATAAAATGCATAATAAAGTAGAAATCAACATGCCTATTTGTGCAAAGCTCCAATCGATCAAACTGGATTCCTAGCTTAGCCCTCCCAAAATCAGCAAGCAATTCTCAACTATCTCCCTTCCACTCACCTGAAACTTACTCCCAAAACCTCTCACAAACTCTTAAATTCAAAAACTAAGAATAAAAACTCAAAAAATAAGCATCAAGTGTGCATAATGCATCCCAATTGAGGGAGAAAGTGCCTCTATTTATATACAAATGTGAGCAACTGCAGGGTAGAAACAAGCTATCAAAGATAAACACTTCTCAATCCAAAAGGTTTGACTCAGCAAGAAGAAAAAAAGTTAGCAGTTAAAATCATTGCACAGTAAACACATGCACAACCAGATTTCACCATAAAGAATAAGTCGCTCTTTCTAATGGACAACAAGAATAACATTCAGAAATGCAAGGTTATTGTTTCCATTATAGGTCGATTCTTTTTGGATACCTACTCATTTGACTATTTCTCATATTTCAATTTGCTTCATATGCTAGAATTTGTATTACAAATTAGACTTCTAACTAGTTCACACTATTCATAGTTTGGCGCCACATTATACATTATGTGCCCTATTCCTTTGGTTGTTGTTTGGAAAAGACCAGGTCAAAGTTTCCTATATGTTGAGTATTCACTTTGCCTTCATGTTTGACTTAGTCTTAACAGATTCAACTCAAATGTTGGTTTGTTTTGATTTCTTGCACTTTATTCCAGCATTGCCTATGTTTACTCAACATTTAAATACTTAAGAAAATGTCTAATGCTTATGTGCAACCTCTTAAATTAAGCATTATTTCCTTTATTTCTACACCATATACTCTATGTATATACTGCAAATTATACATAGTATTTGTTGTGTTATATATGCTATGCGCATAATAATATTTTAGCACTATTTGAAATCACTATCATATATTTAATATATATCTTATATATATACATAACAAAAGATACACACATGTATATGTGTATATATCTCAACTTATAAGTTTATAAAATACATTATTCAATATTTGGATACACATACTATTTTATACATTCTGCATAATAACGTGATCCCACAATACTAGTTTACAATTTTTGGCCAAATTGGACACTGAACTGATTTTTTCTAACTAAATCTTCACTTTCAAGCACCTATAGTGGCTAAACCATGAGGAATTTGAAGATGATGCAAACTAGTGATTTGTGAAATTTTTCTTGTAGATTCTAAATATTTTTTTTTTCCAAATTTTGGAATTATCAATTTTTTTCCATCTCTTCAAAACTAATTTTTTCTTTCAAGAACACTATTTTAGGAGGATGCTCTACTATATAATAAATACATTTTTTTTTTCCATGAAGGATAAAATTATTTTTTTTTTTGAATTTAGATTTGTAAATTATGATATAGTGCTTACTTGGTTTCAGTAGTTTTATTGAATATTTTTCCTTAATCAAGTTTCCAAAGTCAAACCACTATAATCTTTATTATTATAATAATCAGAGAAAGATAACTGCTTTGTATGTATCGAAATTCAAATTTTTTGTTGGATCAAGACTTCAATATCTAATGCAATCGATATTTTTGAAATTTTTTTGATAATCATTATTTTCCATATGTGCGTAATAAAGAGCTTGATTTTTGGTGAAACCTACATTCACAAGAAATAAAAAAATAAATATAATAATTAATTAAATTGTTTAAAATTATACTTTAGTAAGCTTATAATAAGAACTATGTATCTACAAAAATAAATTTTAAATGAATTCACGATCCTCAAAAGGTAAATCAAAGTGGTTTTTTATCAACATTTTGATAGGTGTAAAGGAGACTCTGTTATAGGTATGGTTTAAAACTAGCGGGGTTCTATCCAAGGGGGTTTGATCTAAGGTAGTTTGATCAAACCTTATTCAATTGGAATGCTTTAAATGGAACTTTTTAAGGCTTAAATCATTATATTTTCTAAAAATATGTGATTTCAGCAAAAATCAAGATCTCCCCTAAAATTGTAAAGCAGATTAGATCACCTAATATCGTATTCATATATATATATATATATATATATATATATATTAATATACTTGTATGGACACTTCCATTAACGTCATTACATATATATATATATACATATCCTATATCATATCTTGACATTTAAACACATATTCACAATCCCATTGATTGATATATACACACAAAGTGTATATATAACACTCATTGATTAAATATAAACACATAATGAATAGTTGACATAAGACAAGAGACTCAAATACATAACCTAAATCAAAACATTCACAAACAAGATCATAATGTCTTCTAAATCATACTTAAACAAGGCTATGGATAACTTACCATTTTCAAAACCATTGAGTTGACTTCACTAAACTAGAGGTGAGTGTGGGAAAGTTCAGTTTAGGCTTATTAATGGGTTACTAGATGATGTCCATCTCCTAAGTGATACTTCCCCTCTCTTCCAGAGGCTTGATTCTATTCTTGCATCCAACTTAGTACATTGCAATGGTATGTTGGGAAATTTAAATCATCTCATAAAGGCACATCCAAGATCAATAGTGCTTTTGGTAGCTTTTATTTCATTAGATTGCCTCAAATACATGAACTACTATGCCACAAAGTGAAATCAAACATAGTTCATTTCCCACATTGACCCTTAGAGAAAAGTTAATGCTAATTAAACTAGTTCCAAACAACACCATTAAACAAATTCAATCACGTAGAACCATTAAACATGAAAGATGGAACAAAAAACATGAACACATAGATTTACGTGGGGAAAACCCTTTCAAGTAAAAAATTCTACACTCCAAAAGCCTAGATCACCATTGTATTATTCAACAACAAAATACAGTTACAAATACAATTCAATCTCTAAGCCTTTACAAAGTTTACATCTTGTTCCATCCAGAGAGAATCTGACAACATAACTCCTACTCTATTTCCCTCTCCATCACATTGCAGAATGTTCAATGATTTATAACATTCGTTCTCATTCCAGGCCAACCATAAAACCAACTAATTCAATTCCCAATTGTCGTGACGCTAACCGTGTCAGGCCATCGAAGAGACTCTTTTCATCTCTCTGATAATGACAAAACACCAACTCAATGCAATACAAACATCCCATTTTTTCTCACTCATTCTTTAGGTTTTCCTAATCTCTCCATGTCATAGTATTGATATTCCAACCAATGAGCAATCAGTTTTGTAATGTAGTTACATTGTTATCAAGAAATACAACTATCGACTTCAGTTTGAACACATCGGTCCAATGATTGTTGATTCACAACAATGATGTAGAATCAAAAAATGAATATGTGCCACATGTCAACACATCACTTATGCAACGTTCTTGACCATTGCACCATTCGGGTTCCACCAAGACATTCTTCACAAGCTACTGGGTAACTAATCGTCATATCAGGGAGACACTAATTCATCTCCCACCAATATAAGGAAGTCCCATCAATGTTCACTTTATAGCTTATCGGCTTGTCCCATGTGATCCCCACCTCCATCGGCTTGTCTTTGTGGTCACTAAGTTAGAGGTTTCCAAAACCTCACAACCCGCGACATGAGGTTCCAATGTTCTAGTTTTTTGCGATCTCGTGACATCGCCATAGCTATCAAGTCATCAGAGAGACTTAGGATAAATTGCCACCGATGAAGCCAAGTCACATCGACAAGAGCCACCAACATGCTCACCACAACCCATCAGTCTATCGGGGAGACACATAGTGTTAGAGTATTGTTGTTTTACTTAATTAATTTAATCATACTACACTAATTGGGTCACCCATCACTTTTAAGCATTATGGGGGGTTTACCATGGTGTTAATGCTTCCTTGGTTTCGATGGAGTGAGCTATGTATATAGTATTTATTCCTATGTACTAGGTGGGTGCAGCGGCTGGTTACCCATGCATTTCAGTGAGATGGATCACTTACCATATGGACACTCTTACATTCCTATTTTTTGGAGGCGACCTTCCACTTTTTCATGATCAGTTCTTCAAAATTTTGGTACTTTTACTATCTGTATCTTCGAGTTCCAGGTGTTTACCTTTGTTTTCCATTTGATTCGAGTAGTGTCGTTGGGGGCACTCATGCAGATTGTTGTCTTCTTGATCCTGATCATCATATCTTCAGAGGAGGTTCTTCGGCACTGTAGCAGTCATCTTTTGACAGAGTTTGCAGCTTCTTCATGCTTCTGTGATGTTCTACATGTTCTTCTTTTTCAGGACATTTCTTTGATTTGGAGGCTTTTCAGTCCTTCAATCACCTTTGATCTCTTCTTGGAGTAGAATTTTTCCCATGAGGTTTTCTCTATTTCTCCTCTTTATAGAGATCTTCTGTTTGTACATGGGTACCTTACTTGGCCTTGTTTTCCGAGACCCATCTTTGCTTTCATGCATCTTTTTCTTAGTGTTTTAGCTACTTCCTAAGTTCATCTTAAGGGGGGGTGTTAGAGTAATAAGTTGTTTTACTTAATTAATTTAATCATATTGGTTAATTAATTAAGTCACTTATCACTTTAGTTACTTAAGCTAAACTTAAGCACATTAATAATTAATTAATTATTAATTATTAAGTGTGCACACTAGGGTTTCCCTTTTTAGGGTTTGTTGATCTCCTTTCATAAGGATTGATCTCATTGTAATTATCGAATGGGAGAATATCTGTAGCTTTCATATCTTCTTGAAAGTTTTTCTCTCTTCTGTAGCTTTTTCTTGTTGAAGATAATTGCACATTTGTTTTGCAGATCTCTTGCGTGGAAGGTGTATTTGTTTGTGTTTGATCCTGTGGCTCGTGGTTTTGTGCTTGTTTCACACCTAACACATAAGAGTCCCATTATAACACATTGTCATCAGCCAGAAGTCAATCATATCAAGTGTCAGATGAGACAACATAGAGAGTCTCATTGAAGTGACCAACCTCACCGATAAAGGGAAAATCACAACTGCTCTAGGAAGTTGATCAAGCCAATAAATGTGAGTCACATTTCTCAACATTCTCCCACTTGATGAAGAACTTACTGGATCCTTCCAAAGCTATAAGTTACTATATCAACCATCCATGCAACCAGTAAGATCCTCAACCAATGCTTCCATGCTCCAACTAAGACACCTGCACCAACATCTAAGATGTCCACCATCTCAGGCAAGAATTCCTGCCATCCTCCACAAGAAAGGAATGAACCATGGTGAATATGCACCAATCTAAAGAACATAAGCACCAAATCCATCTGATAGTAAAGGCTATAATATACTACCACCACTTCACTATGCTCACAAGATATAAAGAATCATCACAACATCAACTTCAAAGCCCTCAACATGAACACAACCGTGAAGTCATTCTCTAGAAAACAAGACATAACATCAGCTAGAACAACAACCAAAAAACTGACTTCTTCCATCCAACTAATCAACCAACGTGACTAAAAATAGCACACATAGCAAGTGCTACTCCATCCAATCACACATACCTTGAAGTTATCCTCATCAGTAAACTCATACTAGCAACACAACCAACCCATCAATTGTAGATACAGGATCCATGTACAAACTTGTCGAAGAAGACCAAAAATATTTAGGAACTCCCACTGCATGGGTAATAAATCTAAAAATATCAAGGCATACCAAGTCTACTAATAGCATAACATAGAGAGTGTAAACATGTAGTTTCAAGGAACCATCCACAATGATATGAAAAACTCATAAATAAATAACTTGTAAGAACAACTCACCAGAAGTCTTCACAACTCTCCCAAGTTCTCCACACCCAACAAAAGAAAAAGATTAAGAACCTCCATGTCATCACCTAAGAACATGAGTGAAAACACATGACCACAAGCTAGTGATCACTACAGCTTCAACCAAACCTCAAACCAATGTAATGTGAAACCAAACATCCAAGAAGACAACCAAGACCAAAGAGAGCACCTCTGCACATTATGTACTTGTAGAAAATCCTCCTACATACACCTCTAAATGCCAACTGTATCAAGTATGATCTGCTTACAAACCGCAAGAGAAAATCCTTAACAACATCCAACCATTCAATCACCAAGATCAAACATAACATATATATCATGTAATCAAAATGGATGTAAGCCTCTCAAAGAAGATCAAACTATTTCATTTCCCATTTCAGGAAATATGCATAGTGCATCTCCTAAACTCAACATCAACGAATGTAACCACAATGCATAATGAGATAACCATGCTATCCATCTCTCACAATGAATCCTTTAGAATCATCTAATAGCAGTTCAAGATCCATATCCATGAAAGAAAGCATAAAACACCTGAGAGAAACAATGGGCAATATCTCTCAAGTGATAAACTGCCGAGTAGACCAAGAGTGGGGAACAAGAATACTCCTTCAAGATATGCAAGCCATCATGAATCCTCTAAGAGAAATCTCCTCATTGGTCTTTGTTGAACTCACATCCAACCAAGGTGAAGGCTTCTCAGACTTTCTGCTAAAATCTTCATCAAGAGTAACCATCAACACTTCTCTCCTCTCAAGGGAAATACAACGTCACCTTATTCCTCGTGTATCCATGAGCACCTACAAATTATCATCTCATGCTAAACTCCAAATGCATCACTGCACTATCATGAAGTTCTCAAACATATGACCAATGCACCCAAAACACAAAGAATTACCAAACCGCTACCAAAGCTCCAATCATCTAAATCAGGAACTTATCATGACATCATGATCTACGCATCCCCCTTAGGAGATCACATGCTCCAAGTGAACATACCTTGGTTTCAAGAGCGATGCATCATGCTAAAACTCTAATGCACAATCAAAATAATACCATGAGATTAAGCAAACAAACTCTAAACCAACATCACCTGTCAAGCACCACCAACACCTTAACCAAAGACTCCAAGAATCCTCCATGGTTCTGAGATGTTGCACATCTTCAAATAGTGTCCATGCAAATGCAAAAGAACCCTTCAACAACAGGATCTAAGAGCTCCTCCTATTACCATCTGCAACACTAGAGAAGACCATCCATCACCAAGTGATGAATCCACAATCATTGCTAAAGCTCCCATTGAACTGTGACAACCGAGCTCTCAAGCATCATGACCAAACATCTACTAATCTAAAAATCCTTCAGATCCACACATCAACATGTCCATCAAGTGGTACCAAGATCTCCAAAACAAGTAGAGATTACCATCACTGTCAAAAACTTGCACAAAATAGTGTATCCAATCTATCCATGACATCGTGATATAACATGTTATAGGTCCCCATAACCGACTATCCAAGTATTGAAACACCATCCATCCTCTCATTTCAAAGCAACCACACCAATGCACAAGTGAACAGAGACAAGGCCAACTAACAAGTCTGTACAATCACAAAATCAGATCTCATGGATATCAACAGTCCACTTTTGAGTTGTCCCATAACAAACGTGTAGGTAAAGATAACCCACAACATTGCACAACTCGTAGATCCATTCATTATATCATGCAAACCCATCATCGCACTAAAATTACAAAATTGAGATCTCAAAGACAATTTACCATGTAGACAACATGACTCAAACACCAGATCAAAGTCAAACTTGATTTTCCAATAATGTCCACAACGAGAACCATATTCAAGGAAACCACCAAGCATTAACACAAGAATGTTGAGTGACAAGCCACATACCAACACTCTCATGCAAAGACAGAATCACACCTTCTCTTACCATGCATAAAGCATGCATGCAAAACTGCAACTATCTCATCTAGTACCACCCCAAAAGACCAAGGTCTAGAAAATAGCTTAACAACAACTCCACATCTTCACAAGTTTTTCTTGACTATGTAAAACCTGCAAAACCATTGTGCTTGAAAAACACCCATGCACATCCATACCCACTTCACATTTGGAAGACCAAAAATCTGAAACACCATAACGGTTAAACCAAAAAATGGATTATCATGAATGAGCATCACCATAGATTTTTAAGAAAATGTATTAAAAACTCTTAAACCCAGAAGCACGAGTCTGAACCATGCAGGTACAAAACATCTATGAGAGGAAAAGGTAGTCAAAGACTCCAGGCCCATTTCAGGCCAACTCCTCAACCACCAACATGTACGTGTATCCAAGGGAGACAACCTATTGCAGGAGCTTATAAACCATCCAATGATCAACTGCACAACCTTCATGCAATAGGAGTAACAAAAAAGCTATACCTTCCAATACTGGGAAATACACCCAACACAAGCACATTTCTCCATAACTGAATAACCACCCAAATTTCTCCATATCATTAAGGAGCCCCTCACACAGACACCTAATACGAAAGCTTTGTTGTGACCAATTCCATTCTCTCCATCTTTAGCATCCTTCAAACTGTGTTACATGAAATTGAAACAAATCAACAATCAAATTCCACTCACCAAAGGATCAATTCATTAGTCACTTCCTTTAGATTTCCTCAAGCCTGCCACACTAAGAAATCTTCATAAAAGGAATACCCAGAACCAACAACACACTAGGAAGAATCAAATCCTAGAAGATGGCTCTGATACCACTTGTTGGGAATTTTAAATCATCTTAGAAAGACACATCCGAGATTAGTAGTGCCTTTGGTAGCTTTTATTTCACTAAATTGCCTCAAAGACATAAACTACTATGCCACAAAGTGGATTCAGACATAGTTCATTTCCCACATTGACCCTTAGAGAAAAGTTAATGCTAATTAAACCAGTTCCAAACAACACCATTAAATAGATTCAATCACATAGAACCATTAAACATGAAAGATGGAACATAAAACATAAACACACAGATTTACGTGGGGAAAACCCTTTCAGGTAAAAAAGCCCACACTTCAAAAGTCCAAATTGCCGTTGTATTATTCAACAATAGAATACATTTACAAATACAATTCAGGCTCTAAGCCTTTACATAGTTTACATCTTGTTCCATTCATAGACAATCTGACAACATAACCCCTATTCTATTTCCCTCTCCATCACATTGCAGAATGTTTAATGATTTATACCATTCATTCTCATTCCAGGCCAATAAGGAAACCAAGCGATTCAGTTCCCAACTGTCAATTTAACTTCTACAGGTAATTGACGCTAATTATGTCGGGCCATTGAAGAGACTCTTTTCATCTCTCTCCGTTAACGATAAAACACCAACTCAATGCAATACAGGCATCCCATTTTGTGTCACTCATTCTTCAGGTTGGCCTAATCTCTCCATGTTGTAGTACCGATTTGCCAACCAATGAGCAATCAATTTTGTAATGCAGTTACATTGTTATTAGGGAATACAACTATCAACTTTAGTTTGAAAACTTCGGTCCAATGATTGTTGATTCACAACAGTGATGTAGAATCAACAAATGAATCTGTGCCACATGTCGACACATCACTTGTCCAACTTTGTTGAACATCTCACCATTTAGGTTCCACCAAGACGTTCTTCATAAGCTACCGGGTCACTCATTGCCATATCGAGGAGACACTAATTCATCTCCCACCAATATAAGGAAGTCCTACCGATGTTCACTTTATAGCTTATCAACTTGTCCCATGTGGTCCCCACCTCCATTGGCTTGTCTTTGTGGTCACTAAGTTGGAGGTTTCTAAAACCTCACAACCCATGACATGAGGTTCTAAAGTTCTGGTTTTTCGTGATCTCATGACATCGCCACAACTATCGGGTCATTGGAGAGACTTGGGATAGAATCCTACCAACAAAGCCAAGTCACATTGATGAAATCCACCAACATGCTCACCACAACCCATCGGTCTATCAGGGAGACGCAGAGCAGAGTCCCACTGATAACACATTGTCACATCGAAACAATCACATCGGAGTATCGAGGAGACAACATAGAAAGTCCCGCCGAAGTGACCAACTCCTACCGATAAAGGGAAAATCACAATTGCTCCAGGAAGTTGATCAAGCCAATAAATTTGAGTCACATTTCTCAACACAGTAGTTAGCCGCAAACAATACTTTCATTTGCATCATAAAACATTTGTATCGATAAAGTATTAAAATATTCATACATTTTCTTTCATCGCATTTCATCAATATAAACATATTCATTCCTTTAAAAGTAATATCGTCTTAATGCACATTTCAGTATTTCTTTCACCTAGTAAACATATTAAAGTCACAATTTGCATTTATCAACATTTTCACTCATGAATGTAAAAGTAACTTAGTAACGATGAAACATGGTGTAACACCTTACCATAGACATCATTACATCCCTTTTCAAAGAGTATTTATTAAACATATGCACACTAGGAAAACAATAATTAGAAAATACATATAATCTAATTTCACACACTCCAACATTAAATAAAACGTACCGCACAATAAATGCAATATGATTAAATTAATATAGTCATAAATTATATCCGATATATAGATATATATGCAGATATATATTATATATTATCTACATTTGTATAGTAACATATCAGAATAATCAATAAATACATACTCTATGTTTCATTATATAACATAATAACAATAGTATATTGTTAATTTTATTGAAAATATCATAATAAATAATAATAATAATAATAATAATAATAATAATAATAATAATAATAATAATAATCAACTCTATTATTATATATAATATTGTTTTCAAAGTTTAAAATTAGTCTCATCAATCATCTCTTCACCAATCATGCAATGCACAAAACCTAACAAACCTATTATTCTCAAAATCTTGCGCTATGCAAACATGTAGCAAAAAGGATCGACTTCCTTTTTCCTAAACAAAAAAGCTCCCAATCTTATTTATTATTCATTCATAATAAATCTACAATATATCATGAATATCAATATTAATTAACTTATTATATATAATAATAAAATATATATACTATAATAATATTCTCAAAACTTAATATTATTCACCCCCCAAAAAAAGATTCTACTATGGACCTGTAGACTTGCAATCCTCAGTCTTCCGCCACATGCTAGCATTTTGTGTCCCTTATTCACAACACTCTTCGAAAGTTCTCTCATGCCCCAGAATAAGTCTTCGCTTGCGAAACTCGTACATATTCCACAACTCCGCAATGAGCAACTTAGACAACCATAAATCCACATGTGCATAATTCACTTTTCAATTCAAGCACCTATGTCAAAGGACCTTGAAAGTCTCACATTAAAAATAATTCTAATGAATAAATGAAGGAAAGCTTCCCAAACAAGAAAGCTCTTGATCTGCCACCACGTCAATAAGCACAAAGCTACCACGACCTTAAAAACCTTGCATCTTTTTAATCCAAACTAAAGAAATAATGCCTACCACTCAAAAATTATAACATCCCATTGGTCGAAACAACACCTACAAACTCCCTTTTTAACCACTTTACATTAATGCCTCGTAACCATTATACGTCTTTAAATAGTACTTAAAATGTACTAAACCACCCTCATCTAGTACAAAAAAACATTAAAGACTCGAATAAATTATTGCTAAAAAACCACTCTACATAATACAACTAAAAAAACCTTTTTTTATTGTTGAAAAGTACATGCCTCTCTCGAACTATGTGAAAGTTGCAAAAATGACTCAAACATTCACATCCTCAATAAATGCCCTTTAAAATATGTTTTATTTAAGAAATTGCATTTTGCCTCTCGAAACATAACCAAACCCACAAATTTCACTCCTACAAAATAATTCGCACACATCATTCACAGAAAATACATAGATGGAAAAACGATAATTCCTATCCAATACAAAATAAAAATTACGTAAGTAGGGCCAAAACTAAATGGAATTTGGTATGGGTATGCAAGTTTCACCATTACACTAAGTAATAGGACGATACTTTGCCACCAATTTAAATCTTCCCTTCATTCTTTTTCCCTGTCGAGGGAAAAGAGATATCGAGCACATCCTCACGAAAACATAAGAGCTGTTCTCTAACGGACAAAAAAAGCAAGCGCAGAAAGTTGACAGGTTTTTAAATCGCTGTAAGTGTTTTCACAGGTTATAAAAGAAACCCTAATAAGGAATTTTGTATCTATTTTTAATCTGGACACAACACCTATGCCAAATGGTCTGAAATCATCATCAGGCCGCTGATCGCTTTTTGCCCGCATGAAGTAATCGATTCTCACACTTAAATTGTTCAGCTAAGAAGTCCTTTAAAAATGGACTTAGTAAATGAAGAAACCGTCAAGGACCGGGCTGAAAACTTGCAGAAACTCGTAAGAGGTCCCCTCGCTTCATCCATTGAAAAACTCAGCAATTCTATCCGGAATATACCGCTCGGAACAGATTTCCACTTCTACAACAATTTTCCTGACTTCAAACACCCAATCGAAGACCTCAAAAACCGCTCGGAATGTCTTTTAAATGAAATCGGAGCATCTCCTTCGCTCTGCAAGCGGGTGGCCGGGATACCGGTGGATCCAGATGATGCCTACGAATGGATTGTCGATGTCCAGGACGATATTCTTGAGCGCGTGGACGTGTCAATGGACGAATTCAAGAAGTTAAGGAAAGGCGGCAAGCCTGGCAGTTTGGATGACCTGGAGAGCGGTTTTCGGTTGGTTTATGGTAAGAAAAAGAAGGACGGGAATAATAGGGGGGAAGTTGGGGTTTCGAAGACGGCGGTTTCTTGGGCGGAAGGTGGCTCTTCTGGCGTGAAGGTAGTTTCCAGGGATAAGAAAACTGCCGGCGGGCGCAGCCGTGTGCCATTTCATTTGCCAAACATTAGTCGTCCGCAGGATAGGTATAATATTTTTGTGGATAACAGTAATACGCCGTTTAAACACCAGGGCTTGCAAAACACTGAAGATGGAACCATATATATTCATCCTTTAGAGGTATGATGCTGCGGTGAGCGGAATAAAGATTGTATTTAGGTCAATTGGTCTAATTAGTTTGCAAAATCAAGATTGTTTTATGTTTTTTGTTTTCGTTTTCTTTCATAAATTAGTCCTCATTTCAAGCCTTGCAGATTTAAGATTGATATTAGTGTTTTTTCCCCTTTCGCTTTCATAAATATTGGGCGTATCCTGGGATAAGTTTAGACTGCACCATATTCTTAAGAGTTGTAAACATGGACCGCACTCAAATGTAGTTCATAATCATTACACTACAATATTGCATCACAATCATGATAAGTCTTGGGTGAAATTAGGTTATGTTCCTAAGATCTTTGCATTGATTACGTAAATCGTGATGCCACAATGTTGCCAAATGTAGTAAGCATGAATCACACCTAAATGTAGCACATAATCATTACACCACAATATTGCCTCATGTACTTGATAAATCTTCGGTGAATAGGGTTTGTTCTTAAGATACTTCTACATTGGTTAGGTAAATCATTATGGTACAACGGTGCCACGTGTTTTTGATAAATATTGAGTAAGGTCAGTGACTGCTGCACTGGGCTGTAAGCGGGGATCACATTCTTGAGATTGTAAACATGGATAATAGTGGAGTGTACCTCATAATCATCATACTACAGCCTAGCCATATCTTGGCTGCTATTGAGGGATTTCTTATTGAGGTAGAGGGAACCCGGGTCATTCTTTTACAAGACAGTCCATTACCATTAGCTTACAACCTTTTGGACAGAATAAAGTTTTTATTTTAGGTTACTTTGCACAAGTGTTTTGAATTAAGATTTTTGTAAGTAAAATTGTGTTAGTTCGAGGAATTGAGGTTGTTATAAGTCAATCTGTGTGAGTATTTATCATTAAATAAAGCTGTATTAGTGAACACTCAAATGGATGAACCCTTTGGGATTTTTGTTTAATTTCTTGAATCACCAACTTTTGATTTACAATGAGTTGATTGATGGTTTAGGGCTGTGATTCTTCTAAGGTTTGGTGCTGTTTTCTATGCTCTTGTCAGTCATGGCTGACCCTGAAGTGAGCCAGGATATACCTACTCTTCTTTCTTTTAAGCGTGCAGCCAGCCTTTAGGATCTGCCCTTTGCATTTGCTTACAGTTGGTCCCTTCTCTGTTTTCACTGGAATGATGCAGGATTTGTCCTTGATGAGCTTGGTAATCCCTTTCCTACAGGAGGTTCAATCCAAAAATACAAATGCTGACTATTAAAAGCCCAATTCAGGCCTCACCTAATTGTTTTTGTAGACATTGAAATCTTATATGCTCATCTCCATACCATTGCCCCCATCTCAGCACCTAATAACATAATCACTCATCCACTCTTTAAAATAATTCATCTTCCCTTAATTAATTCACTTTATTAAAATCAAATTGATTAAATAATCTTTATTTTTTAATTAATTTAAATAATCTTTATTATTTAATTAATTTAAATAAATCATTTTCCTCAAATATTCAAATAAATCCAAATAAATCTATTATCCACAAATAATTTTATAAAAAGCATGATTTACACCACCCCAAAAGTCAACTAATCAATTAACATTGTTAACTAATCAATCAAAATAGTTAATTGATCAATACATTTAGTTAATAAATCAATCAACATAGTTAACTAATCAATCAATTCAATTAACTCATCAATCCATTTAGTTAACAATCCAATCAAATCATTCAACTCACCAATCAACATGAGATAACTAACTAATTACCTTGTAATATACCCAGTGGGATTTACCCTAATTCTGATTTCTGATTTTAATTTTTTGATTTCAAACAGATCATCACAGCGAACATACAAATGCCCAAACATGACAAATAAACATGCCAAATAATGCTACCTCTGTTAGATCCCTCTGGGATCTGCCCTAATTTTGATTTCTGATTTCAAACAAAATATCACAGCAAACATACAAGTGCCCAAACGTGACAATTAAACATGCCAAATGATCCTACCAATCGATATTCGTATCAATCATGGAATCCATCATAAAAACACAAGATATGATATGGCATCCAAATGCAACATACAAATCTGATTTTCTGTAGATAACTTCTGCTGTTACAAACTGAATATTCTGGACTGAATTTACAATGAATTCATTTGCTCAAACATGCCAGACATATGTTAGATTTTATGATCAGATATAAAACTCGGATTTTAATTCAAATTCAAACACATAAACACAGCATATACCCTGGGAAAACCCTCCACTTGAGGGAGAAAAACCCAGCAACAATATATCACTTATATATTGAATATAAAACAATGGTCTCCTTTACAATGAGGCCGCTAATGAGGCCAAATAATTTGCACCACAGCTTGATGCAAACTCATAATAATATATTACTCCTTTTATGCTGATAGTATCGATCTCCCTTAGTGATTAATTCGGCCTTCTTCAAGAATACGATCTGCTCTTGATATACTTGCTCTTGAATATATGCGAACTATTCAATGAATGAATATCTAATGAATGAATGCAATGAACAAATAAGTGGCACACATATATACACAAGGGAGAGATCGCGACCCTTCAAGAAGCATCATGTCGGCCTTCAAAAGAAAACGACGTGTCTCCAAGAAGGTGGCGGATGATAGAAGTCGGCTCCAAGAGATTAATTAAATATTAAATAATATTCATGATGAGGCACCTCCTCACCAATCGATGTCACCATAAATTAAATAGCCTATGGCTATTATTTAATTTATTCTTTAATGCAAGGAGATCGGGGCTGGAAGAGAATCCCAACGCTGTTATAACATCAACAACATATGCCCAGATTTCTGCTCCACAAATCAGATCTATAACTATGATTATACATACCAAATATATGCAAAATAGTCTTCAAATATCAAACCCTAGATGGGCGAAATTCCTCCTTGGCGAGTGCTTGGGTTTTGCTGCTCCAAATATGCAAAATCGCCCTCCAAAGGTGGGTGCTCAAGTCTGCTCCAAGTGGCGTACCAAATTAGGGCAAAGTCCTAATGCAATCTGCTCACAAAATGCCACAATAATTCTGGTCTAAGTCTGATCTTCAATTCTGATTTGCAATAATGCTCCAAACCTCCAATTGTCTCCAATGAAGTGCAATTAGAACTCTGTCATGAGTTCTCTACAAGGTGAGCTAGGGTTTTGTCCAACTCACCACATTCGTTTTCGTCCTTGGAATGAAGCCCAACCAAATTTGCAACCAAAGAGAAGAATCTCCAAAAATGAAATTAGATATGAAGCGATCCCAAATGTCTTACACTTTACTTTCTTTTATAGCCCTCCCAAAATCACCTTATCAAGGTCGACCTCCTTTAGCAATATATTTTTATTTTATTTCCCTTTTGTCCCTCCTTAGGGCCGACCACAAGCAAGGCATGCTAGGCGCCCAGAAACACAAATAAAATATTTTATTTTATTTTTCATTCCTTTCTCCAAGTAGTGTGAATCACTAAAGGCATTAAATATTTCATTTCTTGACCTCTCACTAGGTCGTCCACCTCAAGGGAAATTTATTTGGATTTATCTTATTTTTCTCCTTCAAATTTGGCCGACCACAATAAATCTTATTTTATTTATTGTTTATTATATTATTTATATTTCATATTATATAATATATATACTAGTGTTTAAAAACACTTTTAAAATAGGGTGCATTTAGGGCAAGAAAAAGGGGCCATTATAGTCCTCTGTAATGTCTCCGACTGATTTTTTTTTGAATTTTTCTAACCAAAGTGACTCACAACAAATTCCAATAAATGATATTGCCAATAACATTTAGTACAATCATAGCTTGAAATGCTTTGCAAATGAACAACAGGCTGTCATAACAAATGATGAGATGGTATAGAGTTTGGCAAACTATTGCTCATGTTTCATTGAATGATCACACTTGTCTTAGGAGTCTTACACATTAACATAATCAAGTGTAGACATGACAAACAAGTACCTCAATACAGAAAGACAGAGAGTTGTGAGCTGCTGTAGGAGATTACAGACTTTGGATCACCCATCACCTTCATACTCGACATTAGAGGCATCTACACTCTTCCAGCCAGGTATGAGGACACTCAATACCACCCAGATCTGATTAGAATCCTAGGAATCTGCTGTTAGAGGTCTGCAAATGCAAACTGGGTCAAAGACACTCTGATAGGGAGTTGTTACAGTCAGCTCCACATCAGCAAACACTTATAAATTGTCTTTCAACAGTGAGAAAACACCTCTCAATAATCAATACTTCTCCTAATGCTCCAAAGCAAGCTCCCATAGGCTCTTTAAACTCACGAAACTACCATATTGGAAGACCTCATAATGAGGATAGAAAAGTGAAGTAGCTGATCAGATAGATAGATTACAGGACTGTTGTTGCTGCTACAGAGCCAAATAGTCAGCAAACTCCCTGGAAATGGCACCAAACCTGTTACTAGGTGCTGGGCTTGTGCAAGAATCGATGTTGTTGTGCATTAATCAGGAGGAACGAATGTTCCTTAAATAAATTACAAAATACGATGTTTCTAAAAGAAACAATCGTTAACTAAGGATGAAGTTAGAAAAAGCAATGAGATGACCATTACGACATAAATAGAAAGATATTATTCTAATACCCTCCCTTAATGGTCATCATTCTAACTACCCAGAGAGAACAGAGAAGGGTACCCCCTTCTTCTTAGAACGTTGCTGCAACAAAAGACAAGGAGCACGCCGATACGCCCTTGAGGATGGGTCTGCCACCAACCCTCCGAGCTACGGAGACTTTTTGGAAGCCAGCATGGCCCGTCCAGCACGAGTTGGAAACTGTCCCTGGCTTGAGAGCAGTACACTTTTCTGATTTTTGAGGAAAATGAGCCTCAAACCTGCCGGATGGACATGGCCAGAGAGCAATTTTGCAAGAAGCCGGTGTCTTGAGATGTTAGCCCCAAAGCTGCGACAAAAATTGGTACACCAAACCACACGATTTTTGAAGAAAAATGCATTGGAAACTAAGATTACCTGGAAATTATCGTTTTTGGAAAAAGCGGTAAAACCGAGCCCTCCCCAGAATGAGAGCCACGACAAAGTGCAGGGAAAAACTCTTAATTTTGAGAGACAAAATTATAACCCTCCAGGAACCCGAGGAGAGGCGTTTTCTTTTACGGGACAAAAAAATATTTAAAAACCCAGAAGACAGATTTTTTTTCTTTTACGGGACAAAAAAATATTTAAAAACCCAGAACATCGATTGTCGGCTTCAAAAACAGAGGGTTTGAAACCCTAGCCGCCAGAACAAAGTTGCACAAAAACTGAGGCACGAAAAACGAAGCACCCAGAAAATTCGGAGACCAACCCAATTGAGTTCTCAAAAAACCCACCAAGAATCTGCGATCGAAATTTTTTTGACTTAGGTAGATGGTCAAAATCTGGCGAGTGCGAGTTGCCCTGAAACTGACCGTAAAGCTCAAAAGAATTTGCAGTGAGCTCGAGATCACCGCACCACCAGAGTAGACAAAAGAATGCCAAACCCTAGGCGACCAGAAGGGAAGTCAAAATCGACCACAAAGAACAGAAAAAAACCGCAGTCCAAACGAGTTCTGCAAGGCGCAACGGAGAAAATACGTCTTCAAATCGCGGCTTCAGCAATTCTGAGAAACGCGTGCAAAAGGAGTCAAAAAATCGCGTCTTTAAAACACAGAGATAAATCCACGAGCTTTGGCTGAAACCAGGAGATGAGTTTTCAACAAATGTCATGAGCTTTTTCTTGAGAAAGCAGCGCTGAGAAGCGCGTCGTATCAGGAAAAGAAAAAACGTGCACACAAAACACCCGCGAAAATGAACGACGACGTGACCAAAAAACGCGCGGCCAGAAGCAGAATGCGCGCCCAGGATTTGCAGAAAAGAGTGCCACAATTAGATCACGAAATGGCTACCAGGAGGGTCACGATTTTCGTCACGAAAATCTGTAAACAGAAACCCTCGAATTTCGAATTACACGAAGCACGAGGTTTGATCACACGAAAAATCTTTGAAAAAATTTCCACTAAAAATCTGCTCGAAATTTTGAGAATGATAAAAAAATTTCAAAAATATTAACCACGCTCTACGATGCATATTCTGAGAATGCGATGTTGTTTTGTTATTAATCGGAGGAAAATTCGCTTAAATAAGAATTACAAAATGCGATGTTTCCCCGAAAACAATATTTAATTAACTGGAGGATGAAGTTAGAAAAACGAAATGAGATGACCATTACGACATAAAATAAAAGATAATAGTATTCAGCCGGATGAAATGCATGAGAGCTTCTTTTCGATCATCCCTAATTTCAGCAACCTTTGAACACCACAGATATGGCAGAGTAACGGAAGATAAGACTGCAGATTGATAACAGTCATGTACAGTTCCAAATTTCTGAGTGCTGAAGGCAGGGGCGGCTGGGTAAAAGCCTTCGAATCTTCTCCAAATTATGATGAACCACGCCCAAATTACCTGCAACTAGTCATTCATGCCTAGGCGCCCTCTTTTGCAATGAAAACAACCTCCAAATTGAAGCATTTCAGTCTGGAGGTCTTCACATCCCCTGTCGTGGCAGTCTGCAATATGGTACGACATGCTTTGGAATTTGTGTCTCTACAAAAGGGGTTAAAAATACCTTCAAAACTAAATGCTCAGCTTAAAATAACACTTCCAAACCTGCTCCCATGGATTTCATACAATCAAACACCAGCTTTGCCCCAAATATATGGTACGGCCAGCTAGGGCATTGCCCAACTGCACAAACTGTATGGCCTGAAGAGACGCATCTGAAGCAAAAATAAACTCGACCAAAAACCCTTAAACAATCAATCAAAATCACATGCCAAAAATAAATCAATCCAAAATACTCCAAAAATCCTCATATAGTTTTATTTTTTGAAACCCTGGAAACCAATCCAAGCCAAAAATCATTGTAAATCTTCAATCCAAGTGCCAACCTCTAGGGTGGGTCTTTCACCACTGAAACCAGCAACTAGAGATGAGGGTTTTTGTCCTCAACCAGCAATGTACGAATTCTGGAAACAATCCAGCAAAGTCTCCTTGTGTCGTCAAAGTCTGCAATGTCCAAATGAGAACTCCAAAGGGAATAAATAGAGAAAGGGGGGGAAATTAGGGCAACACAATTTCAAACTCACCTTTTCCCTCCAAAAGCCCATGTCCTTTTCTAGCTCTCCAAAAATTACATTAAACTTAACCTTTTTGAAATTTCATGAAATTCTCTCCAAAGAGGGCACCCACCTTTTGAGGCAAATATTAAGCCTTAAAAATATGAGATAAAGCCTTCTTTCTAGGCGTCAACATGAGATAACATTGTCCCCTCTTTAAAAACAACTTTACTTACTAGGCCAAGGGGGGCTCTTATAACCCACGCCCCCTCTCACTTAAGTTAAAATAACAACATTATAAACTTAAGTGGCAAATAAACAAATATTAATTCCAACCACTGAGAGAACTCACCATTGCCAAAAATAGAAACTTTGCACGGAGTTGTTGGATGAATGGAGCCGAGACCAGATACTAAAAATAGTAAGTGAGTCAGAATACCAAATTGGTCCCAAACGAAGCTTGATTGGAACTTACTATAAATAGTAAGTTACTAAAAATAGCCGTCACCATTGGAAAAAACCCAGAAAGTTAGCGTCAACTGCAAAGCAAGGGAACCCGAAAAAAAGGACATTACATCCTCCCTTCTTGGAATTGCTTGCCCACAAGCAATTGCAAGGCTGGATACTGCAAAATATCCTCAAGTGGCAAGTTTCTCCAACTAGTCCATTACTCCATGATCACCCTGCTCCTCAACTTGTGGCTACTCCTCCAAATCAAAGTGAGTTTCGATGGCCAAAAATGAAACAATACTGTCCATACACACTCAAACTCAAATCTGCTCCATCCCTCAACCTCTGAAATTATGCTTCTCTTCCATGTAATCTGTTAGTGTAGCAACATGTGATAGGTGATATCATAATCATGACCTCGGAAGCACAACCACCTGCACCAAAGCTTCCACTGCTCCACTCTGATACAAATATCACTGAACCAAAAATTGTGAAGCAATTTACCAAGATCCCTGTGAAGTGTTGTATCAACCACACCAATACCAGGATCCCAAGTTATTACACCATCACACCAACTGAAAATGAAGAGATAAGTATCTTTCAGCATGTTGTCATCACCAACAATCCATCTAAATTTGAGTTGCCCCATATGGACATGAAAAATATCTATCATATGTGTATAATTAAGCATGTATACCCACTCTAGGCTGCTGGTATAAATCAGAACAGCACTAGGAAAACTGAAAATCAGACCTATGATCATTTTAAAAATGTTTCTATTGTCGTAAGATGATAGGGTCTCATCATCATGCAATCCCCTAGCAGCTGTGAGCCAGGTGTTAAGCAGTCCCGTATACCCAAGTCAATCGACGGCTGCCGACATCGATGGTTTGAGAAACCTGCTGAATGGCAATACAGGACGAAATGGTGCTAGGAGGCTGAAGAGCCAGTGGGATGGGGTGCAGGACACTAGCTCTCCGACAGAAGCCTTGGACTATAGTCCAGCTGAAACTCAACATCCCCATGAACAGACAACTCCAAATTGGATACCTTCATGACATCTCCTTCAAGTTTTGAACTGGGACAGCATTGTGTTCACTCAGAGGATCATCATCATGATAGCATGGTGTCAAGACATAAGCGGGCTCATGGAGCTCTCCAAAAATGGTAAAACTCTTAACAAAATCTGAAACACAAATGTTCTTCTCTACATATGCATAACAATCATTATTTGCTGGTCCAAAAAGTATATGCACAACTTCCACCTCCTTAACCTTGACTTGAGCCTTCAATTGGCTCTCCAAATGATGTGTTTTGTGAACCCTATGATTCAAGTCATTTGCACAAATTAAATTTTTTAATTGTTTCCAAATCATACCCCTCAACAAATTCATGTGAATCTGATTGGTCTTCATTTTCTACCATCATAAGGGGTTCATCCTGTAGAGGTTCAACCATCATAGTTTATTCCCTTGGAAGTATTAGAGATTGACGAAGAAGTGTATCTTGCTGCTGCCTCATGATCCATGTGACTGAATTGTTCCCTGAAATTCTATAGGTGTTGTTTTGCTTGAGCAGCCAACAACTTGGCTTCCCTAGCCCTCCTTAGCCACTGATCACATATGCTTTGAGTCCTCTTTACATCTTCTATGCTATGATGCACAAAATCAGATTGTTTGTGGCTCGGATCCACAACCATTAACTCATGCTTAGCCATTAAATCTTGAGTATCAACAAAGTAGGGTTTCTTACCACTATCATCCTCATATGATTTGTCTATCACCTCATGATTATGTGAAGATAATGGACTGCTGTTCATAATCAGAAAATCAGAATTGTCATCGTACCTTTTTGTGGTGTCTTCATGGAACTCAAGTTCATCCTCCTTGATTGTTGGATGTTCATCATTAAGTGCTGGTCCAAGGGATGTATCCAGCTGAAAACCAAGTATATTACTTTGTCATAACTTCTATCCTATGGCTGCAAGTTTTACCTTCATTGAATTTCAACACTTGCCATGCTGAATGTCTTTGAACCAATATATCCAAGTCATTTTGCTCATCACATAACAAATTGCTTTCATATGTATTAACAATATCACCTTCAAGGTCACCCAACTCACAATTTGATCCCTTGTGACTACTATGTAGAGATGGTGAGACAATGTTATGTTCAAATAATGGATCATCAAAAGAATTCATACCTTCATGTGGCTGATCAGTCATTGCAGGCTTGACAAACTATATAACGACATACCCTTCAACCTTATTGTTGTAATGAAAACTCATGTGCCTCTCACTTGTGGATGCATGAAGTGATTCTTCTTTGTCCATATCATCATTTTGCTGGAGTGGAATTGTGAGCATGGCTTCATCTTCTTTAAGGGTTCCACATGTATGACTAGGTGTCCAAGCTTCTAAGCAAATGAAGCAGCGTTATTCTCTCCTCTTCTTAGGAACACCCATAGGCTGCAAATCACAAGGAAGCAATTCTTCTTTCTTTTCTTTTTTGTCAATGCTCTTTTGGATAACTTCTGATTTTTCTTCTCTTCTCAATTTTCTGATCTAGTTATATAGATCTATCTTTCTTGTATTCCCATCTTCATGCATTCCCAAATAAGCATAAAAAAATTGACCCTCAAGGGAGGATTGTAATGTAGCACCAATGCATCTATCCTCTTTGACCCTCAAGGGGTCGCCTGGATATGGAACATTTGGAACTTGAAACAAAGAGTCCACATGCCCTATATTGCAAGTTGTATCTCTTATTCTATCACTTTTTTTGCATGCTTTCCATGATGACAAGAATTTTGCAATAACATAGGAAGCAACAAATCTGAAACATCTTAATTCCTTTGGCTGCGTACAAAATGCACAAACATTAGAAATCAACAAGGAATCTTCACCTTCAAATTGGTGATTGGGGACCTCTTGTTCTTGCTCTATGATGTTTTGTAGCTTCGATTTTTCTTCTTGCTCTATGACTTCCTCCTCTTTTGAGTCTAGTTTTGATGCACCCCTCACTATTTCAAGTTCCATCCTCTTGGGCTCTTCTTCTTTCAAGAATGATTTTTCTAGCTCCTCCCCTTTGATCTCCTCCTTAGTAATTTTTGAATCATCCTCTTCTATCATAGAGCTAAGTGAGAGGTGTGTATCCAGATTTTGTACCCAAGCTCGTGCACTGACCTTCCCCGAGCCATCAAAAGTTGGGTGTGTCAACTTGCTCACCCTATGTTGCAAATCTTTGTTGGATTGTTGCACTGGTTGTCTCCCTCTTGATCCACTCCTTGCATTGTGAAACTGTATATATCAGATTTGGCATCTCACATCTGGATCAAGCTGTGCGTAGGCATCTATGCTTGATTTAACATCACCCCCAACATGATTCAACTCTTCTTCCTCATTTGTGGGTCCATTTCTGGGCAAGAATGATGGTTGTGTGGG
>VDFB02084862.1:160129-191137 GCA_007258455.2 Sequoia sempervirens
TATTTAATTGAATGAAGAGCAAAAGTCCTTTGATTACAATTAGAGAATACATTTGAGGCCTTGGTTGTGTAACTGGTGGACTATAGTCACATTTAACACTTGTTACAAAGTTTGGGAGTTAAAAAGTTAAGTAGATTTGATTTGTGATGGACACATTTGGACGGTAGTAACAATAACTTGCAATCTATCAAGACTTGATTACCTTATAACCTGTGAAATTATAGCGATGAAATGATAGATTAATCATAATGTCACCTTGGGATTAGATCACCATGAAAGAACTTCATCCAACATCCTTATGAGTGTAGGTACCACCAAATAGGTATTAGTCAAAATTTTCTTCCTCGAGCGAGGGAAATTCAGGAAGAGAAGAGGAAAGCAAGACATGTAGTATGTCTAAAAGAGGGATATCAACTAGAGGTCAAAAGATTAGAAGAAAATTTCATGAATGCATGGAATCTTTTCTTGCTGAAGGGGGGTCATGTTCTTATCATGATGAGAGCATAGGCAATGTCGAGGTGCCCTTGAGGTACAAACATCTACGGAAACAATGGGTACCCAAGGAACTTCCTCCAATAAACACTAATTTTTGTGTCAACGAGAGGATATATCACATAGCACCATTGTCATTACATGATTTGGGCCTATTTTGCATGGATGGCATAAAGGTCTGCTACGAAAAAGTTACTGAATTGATGGATTATGCTGAACCCTGTTAGAGTTACAAAGATTGGATGCAACTGGTTCGATATACACGAAGTATGCGTAGGTATGCACTGCCAACAAATTATATACAACTAAAAGATAAGGATCAAAATAAAGGAGTGGCTATGTACATTGACAGAAGGCCAAAAGCATCAGGGAATATTGTAGGGTTTATAAATAGTACATGACCTGGGTCAACAAATAAGCAACCCAATTGCATATTCGAGGTGCGCGAGGGAAACCATGTATTTGTATGTGTGATAAAATCAATAACTGCAGGGGAAGAGTTGCTAATCGATTACAATTTGTATCGCTTAGTTACAAACACAGTTACTATGGGGGTGGTACGTACTATGTACCATTTTACCCAACCTCCAATTAATGACTCCAATATACCATTTTATTCTTATGTTTTTTTTCGTAAGTCTATTGGTTTCATTTAGGTAATATTTTTTTATATTTAATTTTTGTCACAGCAAGACATTGATTGTACGGAGAAGGCTTTGGCCCAGAGCATAGATCGCGATGTATCTTCAGGCACTTCTACCCGACAGGTTTACCTCATTGTAATTGTACAAATTAGATACAAGCAAAATATTTTATTATTATGTTTTTTTCATAAGTTTATTGGGTTAATTTCGATAATATTTTTAATATTCTTGTTGCAGTCGATGGATTGGGGAAAGGCACCAACAATAGACGAGAGCATCCATGGTGAGGTGCAGTCAATATTTTGTGATGATGACATCACTTATTCAACAAACCCTCTCGATATGATAAGGAAGATAAAAAAAAATGCAATGAAGAAATCGTTAAGTTGATATTCATAGTGCCTCAAACAGATGAGATAAGAGAGAGGGTTAAAATATTGTCTAAGAGATTACAAAACTTGCAAGTAAGCTGTCATGAGGTCTTTAATTATAACATAAGTTCATTCATGGTTTTATATTTTTTACTCTTTTATGTCATGAACTAAAATATGTGTTGTTTTTACAAGGTTATTTGCCTCCTCATGATGCTCCTGGCCATGATCAGGGTACCCAAATTGTTGCCCGAGGAGTAGGGGTTGGTACAAGTGTCCATCCTGATCTTCCTGCACATACATCACATCATCTGACCCCATCATCCGTGCCTATATTGTCATCTGAAATGTTGGAAACACATACCATGTAGGCATCCATTAATGCACCCTCTGGCAGCGAACACATGCCACAACCTGCGTCAGGACATGTACCTAGGGATGCAGAGGCCACTAGTACTAGTGATGTTTTAGCAACATTTCTTTGATCTTCCCATATTACTAGTACGGGAACATTGCTGGTGACACTTGTGGTGACCGAGGATTTCATTCCCATAAAGATAGAGAAGGTCCCAGGTACTTTAAAATATTTTTATTATTATTATATATAATCCAATTGAAATTTACTTATTGATCACTCTTTTTAGACTATTGATCCCATGATCATTTTGCAGGAAATGATATTTTTTATAAACATCTAAGTGATATTACATTGGAATTCTTCGGGCCCACCATACGTACACGGTGTAATTCCCAAAATCAAGATTTAAAAGATGAGCTCATTAACCGTTTAGTTGTGTTGTTCGGTGATAAAACATTCGACCGAACCAAGGTCCTTAAGAAAGCTGGTACCTATATAAAGTATGCGAGGGACCAATATAGGTCACATTTAGAGAAGAACAAAAAGTACGAGCGTCCCCCCATGATTCTAGAGAGGGAGTGGAAGGACTTGGTGTCGGATGGAAAGGAGAAGGCTGAAAAGAAAAAAGGAAAGACACCACCAGGCCAAGGAAGGTATGTGATACTATCAAAAATGTAATTATATATTGATTACTCTTTCTTTTTACATAATCTAACGTATTTCAAACTTTTCATAGGCTGCCTGACACATCGAAGACAAAAAAGGCAAGACTAGAAAAACACGGGCAACACAAACTTGGCTCTGGTGGTTATAAGAAATTAGTTGCATGAATTGTAAGTATCAATAAATGAAATATAGTATCCAAATAATAAATTGAAAACAATTTCGGTTTTATCACACCATAGAAGTAAAATTCATGATCTTATACAAAAATGTAGGGCTCTGAATTCAACAAAGTTCCCATAGAAGATGACCTGAAGATTACCTTCCACAAAGGCTATGGAGTCGTGGCTGAATGCCTAAGAGTCTTGACTAGGAAAACACAACCTTCCACTACATCCGACACAGGTAAATAAACTCAATAAAGTTTATTTAAAATTGAATACTTGTGCAATCGATTTAATATTAATTTCCACCATAAAGTAATTACATTCCTATTTGTTTTAAACATTCAAGTAATGATAATACTGCACATGACATTGGAATGCAACCTAATGAGGGTGGAGAACAACCTGCAGATGAAGGTCATGGTGTGCATCCCAGTACTTTAGAGCATGTAGAGTGTGATCAACATGTTGAGCATGATCAGGATAGAAAAGATCAGGAACATGATGTGACCCCATTAGGTAAAGAGGACCACTCTAAAGTTATTTTAAACATATTTAATTGCAATTGGTGTATTAATTATTGTAACCTTTCATGTTTCAACTTTAGAGCATGTAGAGCGTGATCAACGTGTTGAGCATGATCAGGCTAGAGAAGATCAGGAACATGATGTGGCCCCATCAGGTAAAGATGACCACTCTCATGTTCTCTTAAACATATTTAATTTCAATTGGTGTATTAATTAATGTAACCTTTCATGCTTCAACTGTAGATTAAGATTTAGAGGGTGTTCAACATGTTGAGCATGAGTCTATAAAAAAAGTTCAGGGACATGATGTGGACCCATCAGGTAAAGAGAACCACTCTAATTTTATTTTAATTAATGAAATACTTGTAACAATAATAATAAAACATATCAGTTTAACATTTCTTTCTTATTGCAGCAGACCCCCCTTGCAGCGGCGTCCACGTCATGAGCAGACGACTAGGCGTACATTAAGATCACGAGCAGAGGGAAAAACAACTAAAGGGGGGACATATATTGATTTAGAAAATGATACTCCACTTCAGATTTTGTAGCTTTAAAAAAGAAACAAAAAAAAAAGTGATTGTAATCATATCATGACAACCATATTTTTGATAATATGTAAAAACTGAAAGAATGAATATTATATGTTAATGAATGAATGTGAATATATTAATTAATGAATGTTATATGTTAATGAATGAATGTTATATGTTATTAATGGATGAATGAATGAATGTTATATGTTATTAATGGATGAACGAATGATTAATGTTATATGATTGGATATGGGGAATTGAGAGTGATGTGAGGGGGGAGGGAGGGGCCAAATGAGCTTCCACCATCACGTGGTTGGCCCTCATAAGTAGAGAGAATACAAACTATTCTCTAAACAAATAGAAGTCTATAAGGTAATGCACTTTTCAATATAAGAAATGCATCATTGGAAGCATCAAACCAATATGCAAAGATGAAAGAAAGTGCTAACTTTTCACTATGGTGGTAGAAAAATGAATCTTTATACCCTAAATCCATGCTCTGCATCATAATTTGAAGTTTTTTCCATTCCAATGTTATGAGTTTAGTTTGTTTGTATGGCTTTGTATGAATATCACATTGTGTTGTGTGTGGATTTGGTTTCAAAGCTCCATTTCTTCTATTTTTATCAGTGACATAACTCTAAAATTTGACTTTTTTGCATAACAGGTTAGTGGAAAAATTGACAGCTCTGAAGGGTTTAGAGGCTTGATTGAGATAGATACATAGATATTTGGATCTTGTTGTTGATTGGAGGCTTCGACTTAACCATGAAATTTTGTACCATCCGCAGGTATGCAAAAGTTTCTCTACTTACATTCATTCTTGATCATAAATGTTGTAAATGATATTAATGCTTCAAACTTAAGATTCGTTTCATTGTTATAATGATCAAAAATGTTATACCTTTTCTATACATTCAAGCATTCTCTTGCCCCCCTACCCTTTCCTCTCCTCCTTAAGAATTTTCTTTGTCATAAAAGATTCAAGATTGCCTCATTTACACAAATGGTCCAAGTGCTAGAGTGAAGCCAAAGAGTGTAGTATGATGGATTATGTCTAAACAAACAACTTTCCATCTATACAATTGAACCTTTACATTTGAATAGTTTAGAGCTCTAATAATGCTTTCTTATATGCATGTGTAGCAATAAGGGAGCCTATGTAAAATTTAAAACATCACTTTGGCTTTTTCCTTAGGCGTTGAAAACGTATATTTGAGTAATACAAACCCGCCACACACATTGATATTTTTCAAAGATTAGTATCAAGAATTGTTTTCTCTTATACCTACCCTCGGCTAGACATGGAGGTATATAATATTGGTTTTGGGGTTTTTTTGTAAGTAGTTAATTTCACAGAGGAAGACTAAAATCTTCTTAATGTCCTATCAGGTGTGAAAGCATATGAATCTCTTGCTAAAGGCACCATTTTGTATTCATCCAAAAAATGGTTTGTTCTTTTTTTAATGTTTTGGTGTGTTTTTTGTGCTCTAGAGATGTAGCTCAACTCTTTCCCTTTCAGACCCTTTCTATCTATTTTGATGATTACAAGATTTGTTTGTAACTTTATTTACCAATCAATTTTGGTAAACCACCGCTATTATTAGGACCATTTCACTAACTTGTAGTCATCCATTACTTTATATGTTGTAGGTTGTGTCTGTGTGCCAATAAATCCTGATGATTGTGAGAACTTTAATCCTACAAGTGTACCCAATCTTTCTCAAGTAAAAGTCTTACCTTATTTTATATTACTTTAAATGGTTAATTGAAGGTGCTTCTTTAGATCTAAGATAGTTGAACCTCGGATTAAAATACATGGTATTAGATGGCAAGATAATGATAAACTGAGGTCTGATCAAATTATGAACATAATTTACTGGACTATGAATAGTGTTACAATTATAATTATTTATCCTTTACCTACCTCTGTATTAATGAAAAAGATAGATCCCTATAAATCTAACCATGAAAGTGTTGAAATCTGCAGTATCTGCAGGACTCCAGAAACTATCAAACATATTCTTTTTGAATGTTTTTATGCTCAGGAATTTTGGTACTTATTCTGCCATAAGCTGAAAGTCTGGAATAGAAATGGTAAAATTAATTGGCATGATATTTTGTTTTGTAATTTCAAGCTCAAGTTTGATTGTAAGCTATTTTGGTATTTCTTATCTAATGAGATCATGTGGCATTTGTGGAAGGTGAGAAATGATGATAAATTTAAGGGTATCAAGAGGGTACTTACTGAGTCTTGCAAGAGACTCACTTTCTACTCTGTTGCTCTGCAGGTTTCAACTCTTGTGGAGATCTCAATGGAGAATTTCTTGAAGTCAATAACTGAAGGTGCTGCTAACAATACTAGAGAGGATCTAAGAAGTGGACCCGCATGTAGGTTGAGCTTGGAAGAGACTGTGCTATTCCAACAGACATTTGATGAGATCTAGAGAGCAATTGATGAAGCTGCAAGCCCATAAAGAGAGTGCGGACCCCAGCAGTTGGACCCCCAAGGAGAAACAATGGTGAACCTTGATATTGAAGAAGTCAGCAATGAGGATAATGTAATCAACAGTATGTATTGTTTATGCTGATTTGAATAGCAACAACCTGTGGTGCTGTTAACAACAATTTGTATTATCTATGCTGGTTTTGAAAACAACTAGTGCTTTTTGGTTTCTTTCTTGCTGTGTAAAGTACAAATACGATATATTTCCTGTTATGGAAATGCTTTGATGTTGTATTGATCCTAATGTTAGATAGGAATTTTCATGATATATAATGGACCTTAAACTATTTTCAATACAAAAAAAAACCAAGATAACAGATATTGGAAGTTCATTACATGTCTCATGTATGTGTTAGTATTTTAATTTTGTTTAAGTTGTTCAAGAGCTTGATTAGGTCAAGAATATGTTCTACAAGCTCTATTCTCTTGACACTGCTCAACATTTTCCCTACACATTTTCTCTTCAATCCAGATGTTTCTTAACTCCTTCCGTTGTTAGCCCTTGGTTGTTCTCAAGTGTAATGTTTTTTCTTTGCATCTTGCAGTTTGTATGTATGATCAATCATCTCTTATGAAGCATGGATAACCTTTCATGGAATTTTTGTTGTAATTAGACAATTTCCATTGTGAGAATAATCATTTAATTTGTATGGAAGTAAGTCTTTTTCATATTATTTGAATTGGTATTGTAAACTTGTCTTTGCAGGATTCTCTCGGGGGGAACATCAGAACTATGATGATAGGTACAGTTGTACAACACCATAAATCATTTTGCATTATCAATATATTGCTTACATAATACTTTGTGCAATGAAAATGGAATGTGCAATGACAATTGGTCTCAAATTCAAATCTGAATATAAGTACATTATACACAAGAAGATGGAGAATATGAACTACATAATGGTGAAGGGAATTTGGGCCAAGCTGAGCACGATGATTCTTTGAAAATTTTCAATAATAGTGATAGGGAAGATTGCATGAATGTCTTCAAGAAGAATCTGATGAATTCAAAGAAAAGTCGGGTGTTTGACAAAGGAAAGTATGGGCATTTCTTTTGGGTGGCCTTGAGCCATCATTTACCGAAATGAAATATGATTTTCTTGCCAAAGGAATATAGAGGATTAAGGGTTTCCAGTGCATGGATGACTCTTGACAATCCTCTCAAAAATTTATATTCCATGCACAGTAGTTTAGGAAATAAAAGGAATAGGAATTGCTAGTACATGGACAATCCTGATATTCCTTCTTTTAAAATAAATCTTTCCATGTACAGTAGTATAGGGTCATGTTCATCTCCATTTCCATTCATTCCATCTTGCTCACTGGTCCATCACCTTGAGTTTGGTCTGCTCACCCATAAATCTAGATCCTTGCAATGATCTCACAATCATTCATCCCCAGACGGAGCCACTGTTAGAACTGTAAAATTTTGAAAATCTCATGGCTGCACATACTCATTAGTTCCCAAAAATGCCCATACCATAAGCACAAGAATCCTCTCTTCATAACATTTTTTCCTATATTATGTCATGTGATCCCATATAATTTATCTAACCCTGAGTATTTCAATGTATAATTCATATTGGCAAGAGATGGTGAGGGTCTCCCCGATCCATAAAGTGTTTTATATTAATGTATATTTTTTGCAATCTATCAGCAAGAGTTCGGGAATGTCATATTGATATGATTTCATCTGAAGACATATCGGCAGGATGCAGTTCATTGTCTCAGCGACCAAAGGATCCTATCGGCGAGAAAATATTCATCGATATAAGTCATAACGAGCACATGTGTGTTATACCGATGAAGCACAAAATGATTGTCAACAAGACCTAAGTCATCGATGTAAGTCATAACGGGCTTATTTGTGTCTTACCGATCGTGGTGCAATTTTGGAGCATAAAAAAGGAATCTACAATATTCTCAATAAGTTTCTCGAAAAAGTGGGTCTTGTCAATAGTATAGTACCATCGGGGTGAGTTCGAGGAATTCTTGCCGACCCATCATATCGCTATAGCAGAATTATATCGGTAATAGGATTCAGCGATATTCATTGTCTTTCCGATAACAAGATTCATCGGCGAGATTGGCATCATCGGAGAGAGATATGGAAGTCAAACTGAATATAGCTTTATCGGTAGGAGAAACATTTTGTTTCAGCGATGAAAATTGTCGAAGGAAGGTTCTCGACAAGATACAAGTAGTTGAAGGAAAGTCTCGGCGACCCCAAAAGTCATAGCGATAAGTTATCATTGGTGAGAATTGTAGTGATACACTTAAGACCGAAGGAATAATTCTTAGGGAGACTCAGAAAGTCGGTATGACTGCATGACACCATAGCAACATATGATCTATTGGCTATTGGTGAGACTCAGAACATCGATGAGACTGTGTGACACCAAAGCGATATGTAATATTGACTGTCGAAGAGACTCAAGGCGTTAGTGAAACTACATGATGTCTCATCGGTTGTCTAATAAACATGGAAAATGACTGAATAAAATAATTGCTCGAGATTTGAATACGAAGGGACATACTTGATTGATCTCTCACTGATGGTACATTTCAACGAATATTTTTTTATAAAAAAATTGCATTGTTTCATCAAAATTTTGACAAACACAACAAATGAACCATCGAAAAGGTTCAGCGAAGTTGCTATAGCTGCGATGAAGGCTTCATCATAACTCCTTGTCCATTTTGTCACAATTTCAACGAAGTCCACTGGTGAATCACAGAAAAGGTCCGATGAAGTTGCTTAGTTGCGACAAAGGCTTCGTCGTAACTCCTTGCCTATTTCGTCGCAATTTCAACGCATGCCACCAACGAATCACATAAAAGGTTTGATGAAATTGCTTAGCTACAACGAAGGCTTCATCATAAATACTTAGCGACGAACTTTTGGTGTTCTTTCGACGCTTCGGAAGAGCCATTGCAATTGCATTTTGGTTGTAATTCGTCGGTGGATACACAAAGTTTTCGTCAATATTCCAAGGAACATTCGAGTCATTTTATGATGCCAACGGCCGACGAATCTACGCCGTTATTTCGACGTTTAATTCGTCGTTGGGATTGCGACGAAAAAACAACAATGAAAATGTTTTCATCATTTCGTTGCTTTTTCGACAAAGCTTTGTCGAAAGACCGACGAATTTCCGTTGAAAAATGTTTTCAAATTTAGTAGTGTAGGAATCGTGATTCTCTTTCAATTTGTTTTCCTAAAGCACATTCAATTGAATTGATGACATTTCTTCAATCTTATTGTAAACAAATGCAGAGATATCTTCTATAGGAAACACTCTTGGAGGAATGCAAGAGAATGCACCAATAGATTCTTCTAACACATTCCTCGTGTATCTGTTCAACCTAGCTTTATCCACACAATTTAGAATCTTTGAATTATCCAACAATAAAAGTGAAAGATTGTGCAAATAGAAATACCTCTAAAAATGTTAATCAAGAAATGTATGGACATCTTGTTTCCGGAGGTTACTTCGAATTCGTCTGTTATTTTTTTCAAATTCTGATACTCTGAATTCCCTTCTAAACTTCCTTTGCATGCTTCTCCAAAAATACACAAGCCTTTAATTTTATCTAAATTTATTCCTTTCATTCCGAATGATTTTACAATAAATGTTTCAACTTGTAGGTAGATTGCCTAGAAAACTGTGTATGCCTCCATTCTTTCAAATTCTAAAGACCTCACTCTTCACCCAATGCAACTAATAAAAAACCTTAATATTGTTACCACATTAAATATACTTGTGTCATGATATGACACAAGTACCAATGAGGGGGTTTATTAGATTTTCTGATGATTGCTCCCCTTTAGCCACTGCTTTCACTTAAAAATTGATGGGAGTATCTGTACCAGAGGTTGGCATAGATAATACTGATGATTCCTTTCTTCGAATCCTTTCCATTTCTTTTCTTGCTTCTTTTGGATCAAAGTTTTGATCATTCTTCTTTGTTGGATAGATGTTCTTCTTTCTTCTGCTATTACTACCAGGACGTTCTGGTTTTCTGCACTTACAACAAGTAACATTCTTCTTTCCATTTTTCCTTTTATTCAACAAACTATCTTTATATCCATTCTTCTTTCCCTTAGAATCATTCACATTATTTTTTCAGTCCTTTGCCTTATGACCAAATTTCTTGCAGGAATGACAAACACCATTGAAGTACAAATACCTTTTTGCATCATGTCATTTTACATGAATTTTTTTGGAATTGCTTCTTCACTCCTTGACTTGTCTATCTTTGTATCACGTCTTCTTACCAGTGAATTCCTTCGCTTTAGAACTCTGACCTTTTTCAAACCCTAAACTGATCTTATCCCTTTCTAGTATTTGAGAAGTAATCAATTCATCAAGCATCATCGAGCTTATCTTAAATTTTTCTTCAAAAATCTTTGCCCTTTCCAAATTAGATCTCAGGATTTCTTCTTCTAATTCAAGTTTTGTGCATTCATCCATCTTCTTTTGAATTTCAATTTCTTCACATTCTTCAATTATTTTCTTCTCATCCAATTGTTCAAGCAGGCTAGTGATGATTTCTTCTCCTCCAGTCAATAGATCACATGAATCCATACTTGTACTTTGTAGCTTTTCAATGTGCTCATTTACTTTTATCAAATTTTCCTTCAAAGCTTCCATTTCTTCTGAAAATTTAGTAGAGACTATTTGCGAAGGAAAAAATTTCTCATGTGCAAGTTTCGGGACCTTCCTCAAGATGTTAGACTTCTTCCGAGGAACCAAGCTCTAGTACCAATTGTTGAACATCTAGAATATTGAGGGGGGGATAAATCAGTATTCCACAAACCGATAATAAAATCCACTTAACCATTATTACAATTTTGACTGAATCAACAAGAGAGAACATAGAAATAAGTCAATGGAATCACACACATGAACACGAGGATTTTTACGTGGAAAACCCAGAATGGGAAAAACCACGGTGAGGGTTAACTCATAATATATTATATCTAAATAAAAAATATTACGAGGCTCACTGCTAAGATTCACTGTCCTGAAAAGACTCACAACCTGAGTACAAAAGATGGCTCACTACCAAGATATAATGATAGTGGCTCACTGCCAAAAGAATGAATTGATGAAATACACCTTCAATGTGCAAGGTTTAGTTCCACTGAAGCTCAGAATATAAAGTACTACATCGCTCAAAAAATATGTACTACTGATAAAGCATTTAGGCTATGATATTCTCCTCTGTTCACTTGCTTGCACACACACACACACACAAACTTTCTCCTTCTCGCTCTCTTGTTCATATCTCTTCTATCTTTCATCTTATATATATAGACAAGTATAGCTTATTCATCAATTAGGTCAGCCTAATTGGATGAATACAAAATAAAAAAAAAACTTTATTCGTCGAAACCATATTATTGACAGTCTGAATGGCACAGCAACAGTTAAACAAAATATTGCTACTCTGTTTCTCCTGAAAGAGAAATACAACACATGGATGTCTTAGCTCCCAAGGTCTTTGTAGTTGGTTCTCAACTGTGCTGATGTTGCTCAGTGGTCAATGTAACAGTAATGTTCAAGGGGCATGCTGGTGTTGAGCTTTTGGACTGTTCTAGGATCAAACATGAATTTAAACCTATTCTAACCGGGGTTTTTAAAGAAACATAAAAAGATAGATCAGGGATTTGGAACAGAAAAGAATGTTAATTCATCCAACTTAACCAAACTTGTTACCTTTCAAGGATTTCCTAAACTAAAACTGCAGAACGAAATTAACTTGTGACTAACACACAGTTTCATTCATTCACAGTGCTGATTTCAACAGTAGATTGCAAGTTACTATTTAAACAAAACATCAAATCCAACTTCATTCCTTGAAAGCTTCTCAAATCAAATGATTAAACCAAGATAAACAACATTCTAAAACACAATCTGAAGTAGATTTTAATCTGGTTGCTTCTACTGTTAGTGAAACATATAAGCAACATTTACAAATCTGACACAATCACCAGTGTACAAAAAATCCATGACTCCAAATTGTTTCCATTTAAACTAATAAAATTGGAAAATACATTATTCTTCTACTTAATCTAACTCCTAACTACCAGTTCTCTAACCCTAGAAGCCCTAACTGTAGAAGTTCTCTATCTACCACTTTCTAACCTTTTACAAAGAGGCAAGAATGCCTTATATACATAATGCATCAAGAAGAATGTGATGTCCCCTATTTTAGGGTTTACAAAAATATCTGCTTCCAGGAGAGTCAGCTCTCTGATCTTTCTGAAGAGAGTCAAACCTACATTTAATGTGAAGCCCTGCTGTCCATGTTGATGAAAGATAGTTTTGGGAAAGATCTGTAGATCTTTTACAGCTGTAGCATTAACTCCCCTGTCTTCGTGTCCACACTTGAACTCACTTACAATCCATCTTGAATGCTCCAAATTATCACCATTAATACTAACTTGTCTCTCGCCAGTGGTCACTACAGCTGACCCTGTGAGTCATGGTTGTTTCCTTTTTTCTTCGGCCCCCTTAGTGCTCTAGACTTCTCTTGCATGTTGACCGTCTTCTGGAGCATCATTGGGCCTCCTTGTAGATCTTTGCACTACCCAAGCTGAACCATTTCCCTTTGATCTTAGAGTGAGTCCATCTGGTATGCATTCTGTCAGTCTCCTTCAAGGTGGTAGTCAATCATTCAATGGCTAATAGGTCATCCCTTTTGCTTCTTCTGATTGGTGGGACGTAGGCCATGCAGGATTCCCAGGTGGTCAAAAGTGGTCTACATTGAATCGCATGTCGGTGAGACACTAATCGTGTCTCCCCGATGCGATTATATCATTCCTAACAACTATCAGCGTAGTAGGTGACAATCGATGAGAGTTCATGGCGATGTCTTACTTTCTCCCCGAGCTCAAGCTCCTTCTACTTCGGCAAGACTTTACACCATCGGCCAGACATTATGTTGATCCCCTTAGTCCTTCAGGGAGCTCCCTCTGAGCTCAAATTTCTTTCGGTGAGACACTCTGAAGTCGCCTAGACACCACGTCGAATACATCCAGTCTCCCTGAAGGCATATCCTATTGGTGAGACATAAAGATCTCATCAAGACCTTATGGCGATGGAATCCCCTTCTACTGATGCCTTCATTTCCTGTCAGCGAGACAATCCCACATCGGGGAGACCTTTCCCCGAGCTCTTCATGTCATACCGAAGACACAACCCTTTGGTAACACTTTTTTGTTTTAGCCAGACCTCTTGTTGAAGGAAAAATTATCGCCAGACTGAGAACACTTCGGGGAGACCTTTCTGTAGCCATACCGATACTCAATGTTGCATCGAGAAGTATCCTTTTGTCTCACATCCATCACTGTAACATTCTCTCGTCGGGGAGACCTCCCATAGACACCTTATTTCTTGCTGAGAAATCTCCATAGGTTCACTTTTGTCACTGAGACTTTCTCATTCTCCCCCTGATGCGTATCTCGATGTGACAAAAAGGGTCGGCAAGACTTTCAGACCTCACACCAAAGAATCCCTTGGTGCTTTGTTAGCGAGACCTGATGCATTTGCTGAGACCTCTCTCCGCCGTGAAAGTTTATTACCAAAAGGAATACCCTCATCGGTGGTCGGCAAGACACAAGGCACTCAGCAAGACCACACGCCGAAGAAACAACTCTTGCTGAAGTGTCCGCTCCTTACACGCCAGTCGGTATGAAATGAAGAAGTCGCCGAGACTTCTCCCCGATGGAAAATCTTCAGCTAATATGTGCATCCCTCCGTCGTCGGTCGGTGAGACATAAAGACCTCGCCAAGACCTTTCTCTGAAGGAGATTTTCATGCCGATGGGAAACTCTTAGTCACCGAGACGATGATTGATGTCTTGCCGATAGGTATCTACATGTGAATTTCGATTGCTGTGACATCCCTCAGGTCTTGCCGATAGGCAACACAGACGCTTATTCAACAAGGTGCACTGGTAGTCGGTGAGACATAAACAAGGTCTTGCCGTCCTTCTTAGAGGAAAATTATGACCAACTGGACTAAGGAATGCACTACAACTGGGCTCCCTTGGGAAATGTCATCACATGTGTGATTTGATACTGTAAAACAGAGTCCCCATTAGTCCTCAGAAGCACATAAGATGTATCAAAAATGAAATACACCATTGCCTAAGATAGTGTGATTCAGTATTTAGCAAGAAGAAAACCAGTGTAAGGTGGAACAGAACCAAAATTTGACAAAACAAGAAGACAAACCCTAGCAGAAAGAAAAAGAACTCCCACGAGGAAAGCAAGTAACCAAAAGAAATTAAAAACAAATAAAAGAAGGGGGGACCCATTTCGTTCCAGATCAAAATGGGGTGGTTATGCAAGGCATAACACATATAATATTTTAACATTTTATCCATGTATTGTATTATGCCAAGTCAGCTATTAGTCTTCATAATATATTACATTCATTGAGTTGACTAAGACTAAAACACAATTCTCCAAACCAACAAATAATTTCAAATCAAACACCTTTTGGATCTAAGAACACACTAATTTCCTATCATACTACCAATAAAGAGACTATCAACAAAACCGCAATATAAGAATGTTCACCTTAGTAGAATGTGGAGTCTCCCACACAATACACCTCACACAAAACAATAGTAGGATATAGAGTTAAACTCTATAAGAGATAATTTTTTGTTCATAGAAAAAGACATCTCAAGATCCAAGAAGTAGCAGTCTGAATGAGTCAATAAAACATGGTTAAGATATTCCAGTCATATCAGATATTGTGGTGAGTTTCAAACTCAAATAACAACACACAAATCCATCACAAAGGAGTATTATTGACAGAGAACAACTTCCAGTAAACCAAGAAAACTTCCCATATAGTTATCACCATATAGTTATCACCATGTAGTTATTACCATGTTGATATCAATGACACCATAGGAACAACCAACACAACCATCCATACTTCATGCTCATGTTGCAAAGCTTCCAACATGCTTGAGGCACAAGGATTGATGATCTTGAATCCTTAGATTATGTCTCCTTCATCACAATCCCTTGGGTCTTTTGGTGGACATATAAGTTTTTGGTGGGTTGGTAAGTGGGCCTTTCTTCTATCATGGGGGATTTCCCCTTATCTCGTTCTTGCTCTTTAAGTTGTCCAACCACTTTATCAAATTTTTGCAATATTGTCTAATTTTTGATAAATGGATCATCAATGTTAGCATAAAGTCTCTTGAAATTGGGATCCCTTTTCTATTTAACCTACTCAAGTTTCTCAAATGCAATCCACTTCATTCTCCTATCTTGAATTTCTTTCAAGTAAAATATGCTACTTATCACATCCTCTGCATAATCAACTCCATGCAAATATTTTGACATGCTAATCCTTATTCTTAAAGGACTAGTAATCCTTTAGGGTCAAAAGTTCTAACCTTGCAAGGTTTCATGTTGAGAGGATTGAGTAAATTGTGGATTTATCTCCATCCCTCTTTGCCCATAGCAAAATCTAAAAAAAAAGTGACTAAAGGGAAGATAGAACCTTTCTTTTGATTTGTTAAATGGAGCTACTCAGTCCATTTGAGCTACCACTCACCTCAAGAAAACCCACTCTCAATGATACAAATCTTGGCAAAACATTCAGGGCAACATTGGTCCCATATACCCTTAGAATGGTGCACTCTATATGCACAATAACATCACCCCAATTATGTTTGATTTATAAGTGATGCCTTCTATCCATTGGCCTTAGAAAATCATGTAACTTCTTAGGAATCCTTGACACTTGTCTTGTCATATAATATTTTACCTTTGCAAAAAACAAATTAGTGAAGATCACAAAAATGGATTGGGAGCAGTACCTATCTAACAAATGTGTTGAAATTTGGATAGGGAGGTCAAGAACCTTTTTATCATTCATTGTTATTTACAATCTTGGACCCAAATCATTCCATCCCCTAGCCAAAAAAATGTGGCATAGAAGTGAGTACCACCAGAACATGACTCCCTTTTCTATATTCTTAATTTCCACTAATACCTTGTGGATAGCATTTGACAGGTATGTGGAAAATTCATATTCTTCATTTATCATCAGATTTTGAATGTTGACTGCCATGAACATAAAAGCCACTGGCATCTTCTGCAAAGGAACATACCTTAAAACTTGGAAAATTAAATAATAAGTTTTGGAAAAGTACCCTTCAAAACCATCAAGTCTAAAAGGTTCTTGGTTTGCAAAAGAGATACATTTGGGACGACTAATTTTCCTAAATCCAAATTCCAACAATTGTAGCTTGGGACTGGGGCATTTCCTCTTGCCATATCAGTACTTGAAAAGCTCTCGACCAGAAAATTTTAGCTCGGCATCTTTAACCCCATAATAACTATCAACTAATCCCTTGTTAGCTCCTAGGCCCTGTAATCTTAGTTTATTGATGACCCTATCATTTGTTGAACTAAGAAATTGGGCAAGAAGGTCATCGTGGATGGACTGGAAATTCAAGGGTTTAGATGCAACTACAAATGAAACTAGGGAAAATTACAAATACTATGAACACAAACAATACAATTAAAACTTATGCTAATCCTATAATGCTATTTCAAATTTAATACTAGCAATTATGTATAACTTTATATAAAATGGGGCAAGGCAAAAGAAAATTGAAACTTACACGTGCATGAATGGCAAAAATCATAGATTTTTGATGTAGATCGGTCAAACCTTGTTGAATTTGATCTCCTTTTGCTTCTGAATGCTTTGGTAATTTTCAATAATATGTTAAAGCAATATTTTATGGAAAAAGCATTAAATTCAGGCCCTAAGACATCTTGTCTACCATTAATCTTCGCTCATGTGAAGCAGAACAACTTCATCTATTTCTTTCTTTAATTTTGAATTTTGGTCATTCATCGTTGACTGATTTGTTTGATCTCATGGCCCTGATGAAGTCAAACAAGTTTGAAAAAACTTGACTAGCTATGAAAATGGCATCGATCAATAGTCACCTTGGGCCCATCACCTTTGCAAGTGTGAAAAATATATCATCTTCATGCATCCTCACACTCATGAATTGGGCGGTAGATCATGTCATGCAAAATGACGGGGAAAGCCTCCAAATCTTGCCACGTGTCCAAAATGTGCACTTGTTAATTTCCACGTGCATTGCCTATACTTAGGCAATTTTTCATCATGTGCATATTTTTTTGCAACTGGGATAGTTTAGATTAAAAAATCTTTATCAAGCTTTACCAGAATGCTGCATATGTTTCACGTTACACACCTTTTATTTTCCCATTGTATGTCATCATACTTAGTGAATTTATTTAGCATAATTTAATCCTTGATCAGATTGTTGAGATCTTTCCACTTGGCATTTTCCTGCACCACCACGGTCAACCAAGGTCTTTATGGATGAATCCCCATGTTATGACAGGGAACAGTCAAAATGGTGCCACATGGTACTCGTAGAGCCTTTAGATTATGGCCCCCCCACTAGCGTCGTATAAGCTTTTGCAAAGATCACTGTACTAGTCGAATTCATGGTGCCCTCCCGCAACACCACACAACTTTTTTAGTGAATATTTTAATCAGTGTACGCTGGTAGGGAGCAATGAGGACTGAACACATGGCAATGTGGGACCCAAGAAGTAGTAATTTAAGGCATTTTTAAAGAATGTGCTTCATGTTAATACTTAAGATGGGGCCATTTACTAGGTCAACAAATGATTTAAGACATAAATTTTAATGCATAGACCTAGGGGTCAAAACATTAGAGTTATGGTGAAATATTTTATGTCTTGTGGGAAACGTTTAACAAATATTTTAAAAAGGGATGTAAGTGGAAAGACTAGGGTTTTGGGACTGGTATACATATGATTTTAATGGCTTAAGTTATAATGTAAGGAATCAATAATCGCCTAGCACAGGTCAACGATATTAGGGTTTAAAGAGATTTTTAGCCCTTTGGTGAGCCCTAATTGTAAGATAAGATAATCCCTAGCTTGCAGATGAACATCAGAATGTTCAAAATTTTGAAATGAATGAACATGACCACATTTTTTTTTGTAATTCCTATTAGGATCTACCATTCTCAAAAAAAAAATCAGGAACAATTGCTAGGCCACTCTCATTAAAATTCTAAAGCAATTTTTTTAATTTTTTGCTCCATAGGGTGTACTATTCCTTTGTATTCTATTGAATTATTCATAATTTGATACGTAGGAACTATGCGTCATTCAATCTTCAAATCCATGTTTGCAGTAGAAGAGTGGTCTATGTTCCATCCTTTGTAAATATGTCAAAAGTTGAAAGCATTGAAGAATAATTCTTCTGAGCACCACAATTTTTCTTCAAGATTTTACCCATTGAGTGTTCCTACATGTTAGAGATAACGTGCAAGTTCTCATCCTTTTTGTATTTTGTATAATGATGAAGCCATTCATTATATACTTTCATCTGCTCTAACAATTCTTTCCTACTGTCCTAGTCTACAAGGTGGGGTAGCAAATGTGCTTGGTTGCGACATCTCCACCTGTAATTGCAAGTGTGTAATGTGTTGTTGGTATTTGTTTTGCACAATTAACAAAGAATTGTATTTGTTAAGAGTTTGATTAAACTCCTGATGTAGGGACTCAACAATTGCTTCGCTAGATTTGGCAACATTAAGAGTTAATGTAGTTGCTTCCACTACAAAGGTATCTAATGCTCTTTTATTATCAATCCAATCTTTAAGTCACCAACAATCCCAACAATTGTTGGAATATTTGTATTTATAGCAAGAGCCCAAATACCTAATGTGTCATATTTAGGACTAAATGCAGACCCAGAGAATCTAGATAGTGCTTAATCTTGAACAATGGTAATACCTGAATGTCATATTTCCTCACAGTGTCTAGGGCTATAGTTGTTACTATATCCCACTTAGGCAGTAGGATAATACCATTTTGTCTGACTAGTCTTCTTCCCTCACCAGCTATCAATTTCTTTTGTTAAAATTTCAATTGGATGACCAACCTTTGACATATTTCATCCCTTGATTGACTAGGGAATTTGTTCATTTCTCCACTAGTCATTTTAGTTTGGACAAATGTCTCATCATTGGTGAACTTTTTGCATCTTTCATTTGTGATGTCATTAGCATTGTCAATCCTTGGAAAAGTTGCTTTGCTCCTTACATCCCTGATATTCTCATCATAATTAATTGCAATTGCTTTAACCGTGTCCACATCAAGGTAAACATTTGGGATAGGTAATTTCCCCAAATCTAAATTTTGTATGTTGTAGGTTGGCACTCAGGAATTCCTTTTTCAATATCAGTATTTAAAGGGCTCTCAACCAAAATTTGTCAATTTTGCATCCTTAAGCCCATAGTATTTATCTACGAGATGGCTATCAGCTCCAAAGCTAGGTAATTGAGCAAGAAGGTCTTGGTGTAGGGCTCAATTTGAGGTTGAACCAAAGAACTATGATTTTGGGCATGAGATTTTGCTACCGATTCAATGAAACTAGGGTTTAAGAAATCTAAGGTCTTGACACAACGAAGAAATAAGCTAAGTTTCCTGAATTTGATCACTTTATGATTTGAATGCTTTGGTAATTCATGAGAATGTGTTAAAGCAAGTTTTTATGGAAAAACCATTGAATTCGGGCTCTATGGCATCTTTCACACCATTAATTCTTAGTTAACATGAGCGAACATGCTTGTAACTACCTGTTTTAGCATATTTGAATTCTAATCATTGATCTGGTGACAATCTATATCATTAGACAACTCAAATGGAGTCAATCAAGTTTGAAAAACTGGAAGTACTCGTTACATGTCACCATGGACCTCACTACCTTTGGAAGCGTTGGAAAAGCTGATGTGTCATCTCCCCACACCATTGAGATCGTGTATTGGAGTGGAAGATCGAGGCCCATGAAATGGTGGGTAAGCCTAAGATCATGCCACACATCACAATATGTGAATTGATTAACTTTGTTATGCGTCTCCTATACTTATCCGAGATTAAACCATCTCAATTATATTCAACTTGCTTTATCAAAAACTTGGCACATGTTACAAAATAGACACCATTTATTGTCTTCTTTATACCTTCATGCTTATTGAAATCATCAACACTTTTCATATTCTTCATCGAGTAGCTTAGAAACTACCACTTGACACTATCTCGTATTTTCATGGTGAACCAAGGTCTTGAAAAATGCTCTCCCATAGAATGGCGGGGAATGGTTTGGATTGTGTGACATAACACTATTGAAATCAATGTTTTAAGCAATGTGAGTTGGTGGATCTTATGAGGATTGAATAGTTGGCACTGTGGGACCTAAGTAGCGATGACTTAAGACAATTTAGAGCATGTGGTTCAAGTTACATCTTAAAATGGGGCCATTCACGAGATTGAAAAATATTAAAGCATAAATTTAAACCTGGACCTAGGAGCTAAGACATTAGACCAATGATGAAATTTTTTCATGATGTGGGAAATATTTAGCAAATATTAAGTTTATATCTTAAATTCAACCATTGGATGAACATTTGATGGATAGTTGTAGTTGTATTTCGAAATGAAATCCATAGAGGGCTAGGCTTGCGATCTTGAAGCTCTAGAATCACTCTATAACTATTAGATTTACAGAGATCAATGGTTGAATTTTTTTTTTAGATGGAACATTTGAATGATGATGTCGGATGCTGAAAGTGATCAATTAATAGGATGTGCATAGATGCACGAAAACTGTTGAATTTATTTCTAAGTGTTTATTTAGGAATATAATGTGGTAATTGTGTAGTTAAGAGGTAACACATTTAAGTGAGTTTAATGTTCCAAAGAAAGAGAAAAAATAAGTGAAATTTCTAATGCGAAGTGATTTTATTTTTAAGTGACAAGGTCAATAGATAGTGAGATTTTAGATTGCTGATTGTAGTGTAGCAAGGAGATTTTAGGTTCAAGCACAACCAATGTATGTATGTTAGTCTTTGTGTGTTAATATTTTGAAGAATCAAATTTTGGGTAAGTGAAAGACATGAATCGTTGGTTTTATGGTTTTTAAATTTTTTATTTTTCAAGATTTAGGTTGAGAGTTGAGAAATTAAGAGGCTTAACAAAAATTAAGGACTTAAGAAGGACTTCTCACTATTCAAGGATTTCTACGACCACCACCAGACCAGTTGTTGGGAAATCCGAAGAAAATTCAAATAGAAAAATAGATTATGCTCGAGTGCTTACAACCTTAGGTTTCATAGATGGATACTGTGATATTGTAGGCTTACTTCAGAAATTAGATTTTCATGTGAGAATAAGGCTGCAAAGCAAATGCAATTGTAAAATTATAAAACAATGCCAATTAATAGTATGACTACACCGTGGGTAGTTGAATTGGGGTGCATGATGTTATATGAATTTTTCTTTTGCCCAAATTTTTTTATGATATGTGCTCACAATTATGATGATCTAACAAAAAAGCTATTGTTTTTTATTAGGGGTAAACAGGTTTTGATGGGACCTAAAACCCAATACATAACACTCTAACAAAAAAGCTATTGTTAATAAAGCTAAAAAATAATAAATGTAAACAATTAGTACACAAGAATTTGGAAAAGTGTTGGCATTTACAATCAAAGAATTTGGAAACAACCACATTGACTTGGAAAAGCTTAATAATGATCATGAAGTAGTTGATGAAAGGGAGAAAAATACTCTTCTAATTAAAATAGTTCATGGGATAGAAACTTATTGAAAAATAAGCATAAGCCTCCTTATGATTTGGGAATTTTTAAATCATGGGTTCATGATACTATTTCGATGCTAGCATTTTTCCTTGGACTGGATAGCAATGGGGAAGTGGGTGCAAGCCTCCTTGAAATGGTATTGAATATCCATTATGATGAGTAACCTGTCAAATATAACTTTGTTGAGCATATTGTAGAATCCATGCATAAACAATTTTTAATGATTAAAGAAGGTTCGACTAAGACATTTAGGTTCACAAGCTACTTGAGATATTTTTTCTATTCAAATTTAGTGCTATGTTTGAGACCAACAAGCTTCAGATTCAATCCTATACAAATTCAAAGGAAAAAAAAGGCTCTAGTATATGATTGGACAACAAAGATAAGGATACATGATTCTCAAAGGAATTACAATGATTTTGTAGACTATTTTTTGGTTCCATTGTATGAAGCAATTAAAAATACTCCAATGCCTAGATTGCCTATGTGTTGTAGAAATTATATTCAACTGGGAAAAGAAATACAATTGGTTGATTGGTACTTAATGGAAGATTATACTGTGCTAAGATTTTATGGATTAGGAGTAAAGCCATACAAATTTCCAATACATGTGATAGAAAGGGTTTTTGCATTGGAATATGTAAGGCAAATGGAGAGTACTAATCAACTATGCTTTGTGAGTCAACAAAAGAAGAGCATATTTTCTTCTTTACCTTTTTCATGTGGAGAGTTTACTTTCAAGAGAAAAGCATTTAGTGTCATACATGATCTTTTGAAAAAAATAGATTTCATGGTGTCCATCACTGGAAATATGATCCATGTGACATCATTAAATTAAATATTATGGCTAAGAAGAATGTTGCAAGTAGAATTCAACATCAAAGTAAACCTTTACTTAAAAACTTGAGGAACGAGGATTCTTGGGATGAGGTCAAAATAGCAATGGAGAAAATTGCTACTAAGAAAGGATGTTCTTTTGGGAAATTGTCAACAGAAATTATGGAATTGGATTGACAAAAATAAGAGGAAAGCAAACGAGGAGGTACGACAATTTTTATGAAAAATGTGGTCTACCATCTAGTAGAGTAAAATCACCAATTTTTTTAGATATGGCTTGTAGAGGAAAAAATTGGTCACAATAAAAAAATATTGCCTTTTGGTCTATGAGGAAGAATCTAGGTGAACCAAAAACTAGTGCAGAGTTTGAAAAGATCAAAGAAGATTATGAGTTTAGCAATTTGTGGAATATAGAGCATTCTTATGAATGTGAAGAATCTAATGATGATAGGGAAGAAAAAAGTGTTCAATATGTAAGAAAACTCAAATATGGTTTTTGTGAGATTACAAAACAAACATATACTTCAGGAGTAGTCATAGCCAAAAAAATGGGTTATGAACATGGTAGTTTGGGGTCCAAAGGACAAGGCATTTTGATGCTGATAGATGTAGATCCTAGAAAACCTATTGATAAAAAATGGCTTAGATCTAATAAAATGGACCCAAGGCATCAAAGAATAGTTGAAAGAGTTCATTTTGTTGCAGCTTCAACTTCAATTCCTAATCCTTATGATCAGATATAATCACAACCAAGACATGTGGATGGTGGAGAATCTAGTGCAATTGACACAGTTACTGGCGGTGATGATATAGGTAGTAGTAATGTTAGTGGTAAAAATGTGCTACAAAAAAAAAAAATTCACAAGGAGACAATAGTACAAGATAGTACACAAGTGCCCATTAATGAATGCATTCCAATGAACCAAAGAACCATGATAGGTTCGAGTTCAACTATGAGTAGCAGTATAACTATAACTTTCAGTTCCACCTCAAAGGAGTTATTCCCCGACATTCCTTCAATTAGTGTGGGTGCAAAAACAATGGCTACTCCTTCGCCATTTAATCATTTCATTATTTTTGCATCCCCGGGTTTTGATTACAAAGATTATTTAAAAAATAAAAAATGTATGAAAAAGAAAGGAAGAAATTGATAGAGAGTTCGTCTACTATGATTTTAGAGCCTGAAACAACCATGGGATTACCCGCATTTGACTCAAATAAATAAATCATGGATTATATGCTTTTTGTTACCATAGTTGAAAGTAAACCAAAGAATCAGATGGATCATTTTGAATTTTAGGTCAGCAGTTTCCAATTGGATTTTTTTGGATTCAATTTTTTTGACAAAATTAATGTATTGAAAAAGAACAATGAAATGGTATACACATCATTGCTAAAGGAAGAGAGAGAAAAGAAGGATGCAGATTCAAATAGAAAAGTTGCAAGATCTAGAAAATGAGAAAGAAAAGATAAAAGCACTGGATAACAAGAGTAATGAATTAGAAAAAAGAATTAAAAAGTCTGTGTCTATGTCTACAACTAAAGAGGATAAAGAAACAAGGGTGGAATTAATGAAATCAAGCAAAGGTTAGATGAGAGAAAAAAGAAATATGATGATGAAAAATCCACTTCAAAAAGGTTAAAATAAGACACGGTGAAAGCAAAGCATTAGGAACAAAAATTGGAGGAAGAGAGAAAAATAGTGAAAGATTGGCAGTTGAGCTGAGGGAAGCAAAAAATGAGATAAGCTCTTGTCAAAATAAGTTAACTGCATTTTATAGAGAGACAATGAGACATATGAAATAAAAGATGTGGGAGCAAATAATGCAAATGATTGATCACTTGTGTGAATTGTTTCAGCTCATTGATAGTCTAATAGTACATAATAGGAAGCTTAGGAAATATGTAATAGAGAACAAAGATGTGATTGCAAGAGAAAAAATTGCAAATCAAAATTTGCAAGTAGTCTACAAAGGCAATGACAATGAATTAGAAGCAAAAGGAATTAATGACAAGATTGATGCCTTAATGAAGCTGTTATCTATCATTGAAATGTGTTTGAGAATATGTGAAAATAGAGAAATTTATAGATCAAGCTGCAAAAAAGATTAAGAAGATGGATAAAAAAGTAAGGAACTTGACATACCTTGGTTTTCCAAAGGCTTTTGACACAAGCGAGCGATTTGTTGGAAAAGATGATTTTAGAAAGAAGATAGAGGATAGAAGGAAGATTGATTTGGAATTGTTTCCTGAAAACCTAGATAAGGTCAACTATTTGGATTCCATTAAACCATTGATCTGCTTAAATGCAAGTTTAAGTGAAACATTCAAATCAAGATCTAATTTCAATCATGAATTTTTAACAAATTTTCGCCAGACACTATTAGTTATAACAACTAGCACTTCCATCAGATGAATAGAGGAGCAAACTAAAAAAGTTGATAGAATGATTTGATAGTATGAGTTTCTAACTTAGCTCTGTATTCCTTGATTTCAAAATCGATACAAAACAATTGTGTTTGAACAAGATTTTACATTGATTCTATGTATTTCTTCATTTAAAAATCAATACAAAATTTTAGTTCATTATAAAATTAAGTAGATAGAGACTAATTATACTTATAAAATTGTGGTGGAATGAACCTTGTAGAAGTATTTTAATTTTCTATTTGTGTCTTATAGCACAATGATATAAAGTAATTTAAGTTTTAAAATGTTGAACTAGTAAATATTGTATTGTAGCTCAAATTGTGATACATGGTATCCAACTTGGGATAAGGTTGGAGTGGACAACATGCATGATCCACCTATTTGCAACCTTATAAATATATTGTATGTGAAAATAACTAGTTTTGAATAGATATGTTAAAATGTTATGTGTTAAGGTATTCCTATTGAAGGGTATGTGTCACCCCATATGAAGTTTTGTTCTTGTGTTGTAATTGTATTTCCCATATGATCATAACCTAAGTTAAACATGATTAAACATACAAGAAATAACCAAGATCTAACTAGTTAAGTCAAGCTCCTGATGAAATTTTTGAAAACAATGAACTAAGAAGCCATTAAACATGAAATAAACTAAAATGCATAATGGAAACTTATTCTAATGCTTCAAACCTCATCCCATTGAGGGATTGGTGCTGCATTGATGTGGAATTTCATCCCTTTCCCAATCCCTTGGTTGAAACAAGCTTTCAAATGGATGCCATTGATGAAGATGGATGAAAATGGATGAAAGATAAGCTAAAATGGATGCAAAGATTAACTAAAATAGATGCTAAATGATAAAATGTTCATGGATAATTCTCTAAAAATCACTATAATGTGGTTACTCTAAATGAAAGTGGATCCTTTTCTCATAGAAATGAGGACTATTTATAGGAAAAATAGTTGAATCAACGGTCAAGATTGAATTGATCAATCAATGGATGAAAATCAATAAGAGGAGTCGACATGGATTAAGAATCCAATCAATGGATGAGATTGCAAGATGAAAAGTATTAAGGATTTTAATCAATGGCTCACATTGATTTGAAGAAGCACACATCCTAACTAATTAAAGAGGAATGTGCAAAGCATATTTATTTAAGCATTATGGATGAAATTAGGAATTTCATTAAACAATTAACTTATTTAATAAAAAGGGAATAATGACATTTAATTAAATAATTAGGTTTATTTAATCAAATGAGAAAACTTAAGGAGTTTAATTAAATAGGATGAAAATTAGCATGAAAGGGGATGAATTAACCTGATAAAATTCATTATTCAATTAATATACGAAAGCAATGAATTTAACTAAACAATTAAGATTATTTAATTAAACTATCGAAATGAGGTGATTCAGGATGAAAACGATGTTAGAAATCAAATTCAGATGTGCAATATCGATCAATCTTGATTGTCAGTGTCTACATTTTTCCCCTCTTTGAAGTGAGGTACTTTTTACATTGGTTCAAAGACTAATGTTGCTGCTTAGATCAAAAATTTAAAAAATCATGAATTTTTGAATGCCCCAGTATTGCCCCAGCAGAGCATGATCATAACCTAAGTTAAACATGATTAAACATACAAGAAATAACCAAGATCTATCTAGTTAAGTCAAGATCCCAATGAAATTCTTGAAAACAATAAACTAAGAAGCCATCAAACATGAAATAAACTAAAATGCATAATGGAAACCTATTCTAATGCCTCAAACCTCATCCCATTGGGGGATTGGTGTTGCATTGATGTGGAATGTCAACCCTTTCCCAATCCCTTGTTGGAAACAAGCTTTCAAATGGATGCCTTTGATGAAGATGGATGAAAATGGATGAAATATAAGCTAAAATGGATGCAAAGTTTAACTAAAATAGATGCTAAATGATAAAATGCTCATGGAGAATGCTCTAAAAATCACTATAGTGCAATTAATATAAATGAAAGTGGATCATTTTCTCATAGAAATGAGGATTATTTATAGGAAAAATAGTTGAATCAATGGACGAAAATCAATAAGAGAAGTTGGCATGGATTAAGATTCCAATCAATGGATGAGATTGCAAGATGACAAGGATTGAGTATTTTAATCAATGGCTCACATTGATTTGAAGAAGCACAAATCCTAATTAAAGATGAAAGTAATTAGCAAATTAAATAATGTAAGCATTATTTAATTGTGCATGATGGAGGAAATTAGGAATTTCATTAAACAATTAACTTATATAATAAAAGGGGAATAATGACATTTAATTAAATAATTAAGATTATTTAATCAAATGAGAAGACTTAGGGAGTTTGATTAAATAATTTGCATTATCTAATTAAATACGATGAAAATTAGCATGAAAGGGGATGAATTAACCTGATAAAATTGATCATCTAATTAATAGACGAAAGTGATGAATTTAATTAAACAATTAAGATTATTTAATTAAATGGTCAAAAGGAGGTGATTTAGGATGAAAACTGTGTTAGTGATCAAATTCAAATGTGCAATATTGATCAGGACGATTTAAGTGTCTACATTTTTCCTCTGTTTGAAGTGAGGTACCTATTACATATGTTCAAAGACTTATGATTTTCAGATTAACGTTGTCACTTAGATAAAAAAATTTAAAATTCATGATTTTTTCGAATGCCCCACTATTTCCATAGTAGAAGGAATTTGTGTTGGTATACTTCCCCTTCGAGAGATTGAATGAAAATTTTGATTTTGAGGTCGAGATCACGACAAAACTTTAAGTAGGCTCAACTCAAAGAGGACAAAAGATACTTCTTAGGAAGCTCAGATATTTGATGTAGACAGATTTTATGACATACAAACAGTCATTAGCCATGGGTAGTCTCACATATATTTTGATATATAGCACAAATTCAATACTTGGATAAAACTGTTAGTAAAAATAGAAGAACGAGAAAAATGAGAATGTAGTAGAATGAGATGAACATTGATTAACCATTTTTTTTTTATATTGATTTAGAAGTCCGACAAGCCTATGATTATTCAAAATTATTGGATTAGGTGATGAGAAAGATGATTTTCTTGCTTCTGGGATTGGGATAAATTCATCATATCATTCCTTATTTTTGATATAGCAAATAGAAACGATGCATCAAGTTACTAATAACTAGGACATCATTGTATCTAATGTGATGGACTTTGAATCTGCAAATAGATAGGATTATCCTTGTTCATACCTAACATACAAAAATCTTGTTTGACCATGTGAGAGAATAAGCCATTGAAGTAATGAGACTAACACACAAAATGTATAAAGAACCTGTATGTCCTAGGAATTGTGTTACTTGAGACTATCCTAGCACACACAAGATAAGTATTCACTAAGGTTGTACTACAAGAACATCCAACAAGAACAACAAACAAAAGATAAAAATCAATGCCCCATTCCTTTCTCTTTAAATAATTTTGATAGACATAATCAAGAGGTCGTTGGAATGGATCAATAAGATAAATCATAAGAAAAGATCAAAATGAACAAACAATTAGTGTCATTCATATCTCTTGCCAAAAGGCATTGTTTTGAGGATAAGTATCCAAAATGATTGCCAATGATGATTCCCACTATAGGAAAGATGTATCCTAGGACATATTAGCGGATGCTAGCTTTTAATTGATAGATTTTTTGAAAGGCCGTTGACATAAGGTTTGACTGACTTGTTTACTCATGATCAAGACTTTAGATTTTTGTGTTTACGCTTATACTTCACAAATTGCTACACTTGTTTCCACTTGTTTACTAAAGGTTGATGATGACAATCAATTTATTATGGATGGAAGTTTATTGTGGGTGGATGCGAAATGGGATGGGTAGTTTTGAACTTTTTGGAATATTTCAATGTTTTTGATCTTTTTGGGTGTAAGTGGATGTTTAGGTTTTTAAGTTATTTTGAGGGTTCCAAGTTTTTCAAATGTTTTTGTGTTTTCTGCTTTAGACCAAGACCTAAAGGGAAGCTAACCTAGCATCTTGGGGGCTCATCAGTGATGGCCTTGCCTACGTTATACATGCAAAGCCGACGTAGTTCTATTGACTTTGACTAGTAACCGTTTATTGATGACATATGAATATTGATGCATTGTCAAATTATTATGACAGACTCCTAAAGGATTGACCTAATGTCTCAGGGACACATCGATGATGTGCTTGCCTATGTTTAAGCTCAGAGACAATGTAGTTCAACAAGGTGTCTTTGAATTTTTGAATTTTTGACCTGTTTAGGGATTTTGATGTGATTTGGATGTTTTTGGATTTTTTGAGATGATTTGGATGTTTTTTATTTTGAACTTTATAGATGTTTTGATGTTTTTGGATTTTGAAGATATATGGATGTTTTTAGATTTTGAGAATGATACCTAGATCACAATATTGATGTCACATAATGAGATATAAGATGTGGATTAAGAGTTATTCAAAACAAGATCAAGTACCTGCCTCTAGTATCTAGCAATGTAGGGAATGATATGGGTAGATGTATGGATAGATGGTGGATAATGGATGAGGGGTATGCAAAGGATGCCAAAGATTATCTTGTGATAAGATAGCTTGTTCAAATAAATAATGATCATTTGGATAATGCCTAATGGATTGTATGATGTTGAATTACCCAAGGATAGGATAGGATTAGTGATAATGATCCATGTCAAGATTTTGCCACAAAGCCAGTTTGAAGTGTATGCCAAATCTTAGTCAAGATCAAGATAATTTGGAAGATGAATGAAAATGAATTGGATAATGGATCATGGATGAATGGAATGCTAGATTTATTATGGATGGGATGAGATGCTTCCACCTATAATGTCATACGTAGATGCTCAATTCTATACATGATGCTTGTTTTCCAGGTTTTCATCATGGTACTTGTCCAAAGTGCCACTGTAGTGGTTTTCACAAGAGGATGCTTCTTCTCTTGACTATTTTATTGATTTTTTTTTTTAAATTTGTAGATGTATGCTCATGTTGAACCACCTGGTGATGCTGATGTAGATGTTGTTGTCATAATGTGACACTTGTATCCTACTTGAAGAAGTTGCTTTGTTAAGATACGGGCGCTTGAATGTAACCCTTGATAATTCTTATCTTATTTGTTAATATAGGAGTTAACCTTATCTAGATGCGCATGTTACAATCCTTATGATAAAGAGTTGTTTCCAACACACAATCAATGTGAGAATTAGATATCCTAGATGTTGAAGTGGATGATGAAATGTGTTGAGGGATATGAGATGCAAATGGATTGGTTGACAGTTTGGAATATTTGACTCTCAAAACTTGGGAGGATGAGCAATGATGGCTGGATATGGAGATTCGATTGGGAGCAACTTCTTCATATACTTTGTAGGTCACTCTTGAAGCTTTCTTTTGTATCGCTAGATAGTTTTGATGGATGAACTTCTTTCTTTGAATTATTCCCATAGTTTCTTTGACTAATGGAGTTTGATTGAGATGATATTCTTGCTTTTTCTTTGGTATCCATTTGAATTTTTCTTGTCTATTTTGTTTCACTTAATCTTTTGTTTCAATGACTTGGTCTTTGCTTTGATATGTCTTTTTCCCTTGTGGTTGGTCTGAATTAGTGAGTGGAAAGATGCATGGATGATGATTCTTGACATGAATGTTTGTAGTGTTGGTAGTGGATTCATCATAAGGACTCTTCATGCTCCCCATGTTGGTGTTT